>MU925838.1:6633-18823 GCA_036418165.1 Cooperia oncophora
CTTTTACATTGAAGAGAACGCAACAGAACGAAAATTCCATTAATCAGAAGGGAAGAAAGGGTAAGTGTTAAGCGTTGATCAGCCCCTTCTGGGGGAACGCCACGGACTCTTCCGTTGCTATGGTCGCACTCAATCCAACTGCCGTCAAGTGGCATAGAATGAAATCACCCTCAGTTTTTTTTCCTGAATCAAACCTAACCGGTTACTACTGGTAAAATAGGGAGCCAGAAGCGGGCTCATCACGTCCTTCCTGGCACCCCCCCCCCCCCACTGTTGCGGCGACATCAACTACATTTCCAGTGAGGCTGCGCACTAGCTTTCGAATATGATTTCACCCCAGACTAAGCCGCTGTGCAGGGTAGTCCATCGTTTACCAACTCACATCAACTGAATTTGGTACCAATGGAACGACCACAGCCAGAACCAGTCCACGATATGACACCCTGTAGCGCGCTCTCAGAAAGCTGCACCTCGTGTCACCATACCTCCTCCACTTTATTGCAGATGAAAGAGTTTCATGAGCAAATTTTCGAACTGTTTTACGAATGTAATCTTTCAGAATCCCTCAACTCGGTGAGAATATAAATTCTGCTCTAAGTATGCTGTTAGCGACGATCGGTAAAATGCGACCGGCCACCAAGGCAGCTTTCCATCAAGTAGGTATTGAAAACAGTTTTTTTCCTTGCTCTTGGGAGCGTTTACTGTTGTTTATTGCAGTAGTATGCAATTCGTAATCCAACCCTACATAGTGCCGGAAAGGAGACCCAACTTGATAAAAACTTGCATCGCAGCGCACGAGGCAGGGTATTTAGTGATGTTCATTGCTTCCTGTATTGCATGAGCCGGCCCTGCGGTGCCGCTTGTAGCGGCGCTGTAGGGTCACCGCCGTAGCAAGGATCTCCCGAACTACACTTACTTTGGCATCTCAAAGTCTCAATGAAGGATGAACTGTTTGCCGTCGAAAAATCCCGTAGTCGAATGCAACACACACTCTACCCTCGTCATCCGGGCAGTTGATTAGGGCGGTCGTCAACGGGCCGCAGCGCGTGCCAGGAACTATTTGCTTTTCCAGGCTAATTTAGTCATTTTTTCCACCTTGTGAAGATAAGGAGCTGCTAATCTGGGAAAAAGTAGCCAAAACAGTGAAAAGTTGGAAAAAATGACTAAATTAGCCTGGAAAAAGCAAATAGTTCCTGGCACGCGCTGCGGCCCGTTGACGACCGCCCTAATCAACTGCCCGGATGACGAGGGTACTTCTTATTCAGAATGGTGATGGTTACTGAATGCCATGACCTATACACTATTTTGAGGGGTCACCCTATGAACAAGTCGGTGTTCCTATCCTCTCAGACGAATCTGGCACCGATTAACCCTCCCTCTTCCGGGAGGAAAGAAAACTTGGTTGTTCTGAGCAGGAGCCGATTGAAGCTTCGTCCTCCAGTCCATGCGTGTGTAGGCGTGCTACTTGCCACTACGCTACTCTCGCCTCGAGATCCATGAAACAGATTAATAAATAAAATCAACACTTTAAAGTTATCTGTAATGTCCCGGAACTGAGATTTATGTTCAAATCCCTGTTTCGTCTCCTGGTTATACAAATTATATCTTTTGTTGCTAATACTAATTTTGCTAATTGCTTTTGCGAATTTCAGTACTGGATGATGTTCTTCGAGTCTATTTCGGTACCAGCGACGGTACGCTCTACGTTCTTGGCCGCCTTTTACGCTGAACTTATGAAGTCGTACAAAGCCGCCGACATTGCAACGCAGAAGGAGATCAAAGAACTTTCTCCTGAAACGCATCGACTTCTGAGAAGTAGGTTCACTTGTACATAGTGAGCAAAAAAGTACTAAGCTCCCTCAAAGTACTGGACGGGAAACGGTTTCAAACGCAACGGGGAGTTTCTGGGCCATTAAGAAACAATCGCATGGCAGGTGTCGGAGGAAATAGGGGCGCGGGACGTTTTCTGGTGTACGACTCTCTTCTCTAGGCATAGCTCTCCACCTCTGCTGTGTTTGGAACCTCGCAGTTGTCGCCGCTCTAGGAGCTACATTTGGTTCCGTTCTCATTCTCATTTCTCATTTCTCATTCCGCTTGGCACCACCCAGGCCGATTTGCAACGATAACAACTCTGTGTACATAAGTGAAGGCGATCTTTCTTGTCTCCAGATATAGACTGTACCTATGTAATAACCTCCAAGGAAAAAAAACAACAAAAATGAATATTAGGAAGTAGTAGGACATTGCTATGGAGTTATAGGAAGGAAGAAATAGGAATGCTCTGAATTTTGACTGCAGCATTATCTACTTTTTCCTTCCTAATCCCATTTTCAAGGGCATTTCCATTTATCCTATTCCCCTTCATACTCAATGTCCACCTGGGCTCCAGAACGGTATGTTTTATTTTTGGAAGAAGCGGCGAACTTGTTAAAAATTGCATTGAAAAACGGATTGGTTTGAATGGTTATAAGTCAGGAATCACAGATCTCGAGATAGTCACGAACAGAATCCGTTAGCATATTGAACATGACATCGCAAATCGTCTCAGACAGCTCAGGGCGGCAGTATAGGCAAGGGCACTTAGGGAAGAACTTTTGCCTGTTTTATTCAATGCCTAGTCAACATAGTTAAATAATAAGCCGAATAAGTGGAATAAGTGTTCATCCCATGAGTTATTTCGGTGCAGTCGGGCGACGGGGGATGGGTGTATTCAATAGAAATTTTACACAGCGCGATAGTGTGCCCCTGATTGCCATTTTCCGCCAAACTTATATGAATACGAGCCCCCTGGGGGGGGGGGGCTCGTATTCATATATGTTTGGCGGAAAACGTATATTGGAGGAAAAAATATTTTTTGTTCAATATGACCAGCAATCATGGTTACCTGATGTTTCCAGGCGACTTTGCTAAAACGTTCGCCAAAGCAGCCGAAGCATTTGCTTCAAAGGATTTCGAGGTACGTTCCCTCAGTGCATGGTCGATATTACAAGAAAAGAGTATAAAATTTTTCTGAAAATATTTACCCAGTACCCTATAAGATTTTTTTCAGAGAGAGCCTCTGCACGACTATCAAGACTCTTTTTGACGAGACAAGTATGCCGTAACTCATTAGACTATCTACACCTGCTCAATGTTTTTGAAACAATAATTCATATCAATCAATCTTCTTTATCTAACCAGGGAAGGATTTCAACCGACTACAGAAATTGTTATAGAAACATAATTATTCCGACTAAGTTTGAATTGCTAGTTATAAATGCCCAAGCGAGCTATGAGTGGTCCATATCGCCAAACTCCATATTCTTGTTAGTACAGGGCATAAGGCACGATAATTTGGTAGTCAGTTACAAATGATAACAGGGGTGCTATGTAGTGGGGAAAATGATGAAAAGCGAAGTGAAACGGTCAAAAACTTGCAAAAAGCCTTTGTTCTACACGATTCAGAAAGCAATTTTGGACGAGTTTCCCGTTGGCATCTTGCCAATAACCGCTATGGTAGATACGGCTGCATGTATGTCTCATATATCCATGCAGCATCCGCAGCCGCTTCATATCAATCCCTTCGCTTCATACTGTACTTCGCAAATGAAGCGATACGAGCATCAGCATCGGTCGGACATTTGTGGGCGGGCGGGCGCGGTGGGCGTCCGGGTCGGTATGTTGCAGCTTGGTAGGGCGCTATAGGGGTGCCTTCCTTGATAAAGGCGCCACGCAGTCTGCCCAGGAGCGCCGAAATCTGCCGTGCTAATCATGTTAGTCATCCACGTTTTGGGGATTTATCATGCCACTTGCCTTTGAGTGATCACGAAGTACAACGTTCTGGGCAATGTTAGATGCTAGGCTTCCCTTACGAACAGCCGGTGAATTGCACCACTGCAAAGTTTGGTGAGAATAAGGTGATAGATTGGACTAGAGGTCATAGCAGAGGCAAAGGTACACATCATTTCTACCATCAGTTTCCTGATCCACTTCATTTCCACTCGTTCTTGAAGACAACCTGTGCACTCACCTCCGCGGATACTGGTCCTTGCCGTGTGTGGGAAAAACGGGTCAGCCGTTGTAGTAGCGTGCCTCCCACTTCGCCCAGAGAAGCACGGGAACGGGGTTGCAGGGTTGTGGTACAATGCTGCCGTTCGATACTCCGAAATAGTCTCACGATCATTCACGCACCCAACCATAGCCGAACACTACTTATCTGCTCCCTTTCACTTCTGGTTGTTCTGCCGCTGACCGTGTTCGCTGCGGGATTCTGGTATGGAAGCGAGTGCTCCACATTAAGAATAGCGCGAGCGAAGTATTGAGACGGCATCCGGGTAACATTACCCCTACAGCTCCATTTCCGTAGTCTTCTGATTGGGGAAAACGGCACCCACTGCAGTTGCGGAACCGTTCGCTTGCTCATTGCAAGAATTGTCCACAGACGTGAGTGTTCAGCCTGTATTCAGTCTGACCGCCCATAAGTCGTAGGCAAGGTGCAGGTAGCAATTTTAGTTTCCGCATCTGTAACCAGCACTTCAGACGCAAATATACCCGGATTTCCATTTGAAAATTGTGAGAAGTCGAAAATCCTGTCCTGGTCAGCGTATTGCGGGCATGTAAGGAATACCCGGAACAGCTATTTCACACGGAATTCTCACAGAAGTTTTATTTCACAAGGGTTATCACTCCGGAAGCTACCTATTTTTCACTCACTAGAGTTATTGTCGTTATTGTGTAGTTCGATTTTTCTATCATTATCGATTTCAGTTGTGACAGTTTACTCGAATTTTCGAGCCGCATAATAAATTATTAGTATCCATGTCTTTGTTGATGTATTTAAATGTGGTTCTTTGTTGGCCGCCTCCTTTTTCAAGAAGACATGTGAACCTGAACGATTGTGCTAGGGTTCAACTCACCATGGAGGATACTCCTTTCCATAAGTGAGGGTAGGGAGTCTGCAGTTCCGTGCTACTTTCTCCAATCAAAGGGCACGGAAAGAAGGTGGAGGGCCATATCAGGTCGTCGCCACCATACTCCGCCCTTGCTATCCACAGCGTGCAGCTCTTGCGTCGATACCCAGATCCCGCAGCGAAACACGCGCGCGGTGTAGAACTAGAGTTGAGCAGGTGCGGGTAAGCGGCTATAGTTGGATGTAGGGCCGGCCGTTGCGGCTGCGTGGGCGGAGTATCGAGACGGCAGTCGGGAACTGCTACTCTTTGGACCTGTTCCTATACTTTTTGACGAGAAACTCTCATGCTAACTACGAAGAAATCTCGATGCTACTGCAGGCCAAGTGAACACTTAGCAGCTTCCATTCCTCAACGTATAAATCCATCTTAAGCAGGGGTGCTATCGGGCGAAGTGGTGCCGCAAGCCGAGCAACAAGAATATCCTGGTCCATTTCCGGTCGGTGCATCCACTGAGGACAAAGCAGGCTATCAGCAGGAACAGGATGGCGAAAGTGGTCTCCTCGGGTGATCAGGAGAAAGCGGAGTCTCTGGAGCTCGCTCGGAAGATAGCTCTCTCCAAAGGTTACTCCCTGGACCACCCAGTAGGCGACCGAGGTAGATTCCGAGAAGGTGCCGTTTTACTTGCCCTTCGTCAGTGATGGGATCAGCTCCGCCGTAAGAACGGCCCTACGCAGGTCCAGCCTCGACACAATGGTCCGGGTGGTCGACATCGCTCCCCACAACCCTGAAGCAGCAGCACTGGTTCGCAATCGCTGGTACGATCAGTATTGCCTTACCCCCGATTGTAACATCTGCCTTGGAAGGAAGGGGGACTGCATGGCATCAGGTGTGATCTACCTGATCTCATGCACCTCCGTGGGGACGAATACATTGGCGAAACTGGGCTACTACTCCAGGATGAAGGAACATCTGGACGGTTTGAAGAAATCGAGGCCACAGACTCCCCTGGGTGGTCACAGAATGTACGGACACAGAGGGGCGGAGTCTCTGTGAGGATCTTGACGCGAGAGCCCCACACTGCAGCCCGCAAAACTTCAGAGGCCTTCTAAATACGAGCCAAAAACCCCAAGTTGAACAGGAAAGATGAATGTCTAACAATTACAAGTGAGCTCGCCCCCTTCGCTGACCTGTGCGGGCTTCAATCGCCAACGGCTTCGGGTCGAAGGGCTGGGTCAGCTGAAGCTACCCACAGTGATCGTTTTAGCAGTGGTCGACAACTAGCAGCCGTGCTCTCATAATGGGCATTAGTTATCTTTGTGCTTGTGAGCTACGAGACCTCCCTAGACGGGCCTTTAGTCTATGGTGAGCTGCTCTTAAATCTAAAATGGCATTCGGCGGTAGGTCACCTTATCTTTGACTTTCCAGGCTCCGACGAAGGCGACAAGGCCGAAACGTTAAGCCAAATAAACTTGTAATATCTTGGCTGTGGTTAAAACATCTAATCAGAAGGACCTCCGTACAAATGTTCAGGACAACGTTACTTCGGCCGCTGTAGACCAGAGTGCGGTGAAGATGATATACCTTATTCGATGTATCTGTATAGCGTTAACTTTCAGTCGCGCGGTCCACGTAGAGAAATACGCCGGTCTTCCCCTTTTCTGGAATTTTCGGTCCGATACATCATATCCGAGCGCCTTCGGCGACTGCGGTGAGATGATGTCGCTTGCTGTCGCGCGTTGTCGGAGTTGCGTCCGATGACGGAGGTCTCCCAGACGCAAGGTTGCTGGTCCCCAGGTAGATGTCGCATGGGTTACTCTTAAAGCAAGAGTTTCGCAGCTGGGTGACGTGAATTCCATAGGACTTCTCCAGTCAGGTTGCGATTGGAGATGGCTGCATGAAAGTGATGGACGAGACCTTGCTTCTGTTTATCGTGGAACATTTTGGGTATCTTCGCCCTGGTACTCGCATCCACGTTTTGTATGGGCAGCGTAAACTTCATTGATTATGTGACTCGGCCAAACGTTCTTTTGTTTGCTCTCGCCCCTGTAGCTGTGCCCTCATTCAATAACAGCTCAAAAAACCAAATTAGTTCTTCACTCAATTGAGAGACAAGCCAATGCTTATCATAGTACAAAAGAACAAGTTAGATGCTAATTCTTTTCCTGAACATATTATGCTCACTCTAGAGAATCGAAATCTATATCCAGTTCTCCTTCTTTGACTTCCCTCAGATATCCTTCTCCCGTAAATTCGAGCAAAGCAGGGAACCTGAAATGAAGCTGCGATACATTGAAGATTGTAGCATTTCTATCTTTCGTAGGAGCCTCAAACCAACCAATCTATCATGCGGGCATGATGTAAAATAAATAAGTGCAGCGAATATCACGCAGAAGATGAACTGAGTGAAAATCACCGCCAAAATAGTTGCCAGCACATTCTGAAACAAATCGAGCTACAGCTTCAACGGTAGAGATGTACATGCACTCCTCCATCTAAAGCAGGGCACATCATTGGTTGGGGACTTTGTGGAGTCTGTATCGACCGCGCTCCTTCTTTTTTTTTGGGGGGGGGATTGTTACGACTCCGCAATCTCCCCCCAAAACCCCCCCGCCCCTGGCCCTCTGTCGCCTCCTCATCGGTCAACGAGTCCAAACGTTTGAGCGGCGGCCTGGGGCGGGTCGGTGAGTATTTAGTAACGCATGAGACGAGGGAAATCAGCGGGAGAGCTCAACACACTCCCTGCAAAAGACCATGTTAATGTAAAAACATCAGTCCTCTTTCGCTAAACTGGCAATGTAGGAACCCCATCTGCCCGCCTTTACAACGCCTGTGAAGCGGAGAAATATCAACTATCTAAAAAAAATTTTCCGCCCCAGATACGCCCTCCTTTCGCGTGAGCGGACAAATACGACCCACACCCCCTGTTGGGAATGTCCCCAACACGATGTCGACTGCTTTTACAGCGTTAGCTATCCCGCAGTCTCCTGCTTTGACATTCTTCTAATCATTGCCGCGCAAAGACGACTGGTTATTGCATTAATGGGCAACCAGAGCACGTCCTGCCGCTGGCAAAAATTTCCGGAGAAATACGAGCCCTCCGCTTTCCGTCCCTCTAGTACGAGCATTCCCCGTTTTACCTACCTTTTTCCTAGATTTTTCCCTCTTCCCTACCATTTTTCAGCCTTCCCGGATGATCCCCAAAATTTTTTAGTTTTATCCAAACTCTCGAAATTCAGCTGTCGAGCGGAGGAGGGAGGAAGGAGATGTAGCCAGCAACCAACTACTAGTTTCAACTATCAGAAATAGTAGTTTCATAGAATTTCGGCGGCGCCACCAACTAGAATGGTGAGGCAAATCCGAACCCCGCTCGTCCTCCTCCCAGCCAGCGCCCGAAACAAGGAAAACCAAGTACGAAAAAATCTCTCGGACCGTATACGAGCCCCTCCCAAATCGACTCCGCTGGGGATTTTCCAACATACGACGTGATCTGTTGGTGATGCAGTCATGTCTGTTGTTTATTTCTGTGAACATCCACGATCTGCTGGGAATCCACTTAGCCTAGCTGTCGTGTGTGATGCCACACTTACACGGAGTAGGACTGAGTTGTGCGCCATTTACTAAAGACTTGATACTGAGGTCAGGTCGTTTGTATTATGGTCTGAGCGGTGCAGCAGATATTTCCACGTAAAGTCGTCACTTTCAGTCTCTTCATTTTTTGTGTAATTATCATTTCATTTCGCCAATTAATAATATGCCGCTCTTCACTTGAGACCCGCTGCTGCTGTGACCCGCGCAAAAAAACTTTCCGTGACCCTCTAATTATGATGCCCCTTATCGGATCTACTAAGTGCTTCTAAAAACCAGTGTCCCACTGTTGCTGCGCCGCGGGCTATGCATTCCGAGAGAGACAGGCAGGCAGGCAGACAGACAGACAGCCAGACAGAGAGACGAACGGCAGACAGGCAGACAGAGATGGATAGACACATACAAACACCAGAGAGATGTATAGGACTTCGGAGGTCCTCTTTTGAGCAAATCTTTGAACCTTGCTACGAACTAAAAGTTCTAGGTGCAGTTTGACAACGGGGGAGAGGGGAGGGGGGAACGAATGCCGACCTATCTAGGCAGCCTCTTCTCGAGTTGACAGGTTTTACCATGATGGCTAGATGAGCTTGCTCCAGCTTCACAAGAGTTCACAGGTTTCGCCAGAGTGAGACTTGTAAACCGGAACTAGGGAAGCAACGATAGTACAGAATGCCCCACCGCGTTGTCAAATTGCGCCAAAGTTCTGAATGTTTTCAGGGTGGGAGTAGGCGTTTCAGAGCACGTCTGAATTCCATAGAAAGACGAACTGCGCAATAATGCTATTCACTTAGAGACTTACAACTTTGGACTTGTTCGACGCAGATGCCGCGAATCCCCTTTTTCCACGTTTTCCTGCTGAAATATACAAGAGTTCCTGTGGAGTAGGGAACCAACCTCACACTTGCCTCACCATGAGTACTCAAAACTGTTTCACAACCACCAGAAGGATCTGCGCCATAGGCCGAAATACCGCCGGAATCGCCGCTTTCATCAGTACCACCGGTTGTTGACCCACGGGTGGTCCTGTGAAATAGATCTTACTCACAGCTGCAATATCTTCCATTTAAAGGTGCTATAGAAAACCACAAATAAACTTAAGTCCGGCTAACAGTGAAATAGATCTTTCTATACACCTCCATTGATGTAACACAAAGAGGAGTTTTCGTTGAGGGCCCGCTGGTTCAAATGCAATACGCTTCAAAAATACGCATTGCAGCTATCTCAACACACCAGATCCAACGAGTCCGTTCCTTTGCCCCGCTTCCAAATGTACGCGTCTGCCGCTTGGTTTCTATCCGTGAAACTGGCTCTTAAGCTTTTGAACGGATAGGCGGTGTAGACGTTGATTCGCCAGCGATGTTAAAGCCAGGAAGTTCTACGAAGACTCGCCAATCCACCCATCATAAAGTGTAAGGCTCTCCAGCGTGTTCGCAGGACTTTTACGTTTTTTTCCTCTCTTGCACAGAACCTCCTCTTACCGGCAACCCAAGTGAGACAGATGCTGCTTTCGAAGGGTACCAATCCGGAATCAGTTAACAACGTAGCCGGAGTAGGCTAATGAGGGCGGCTTCGTCTTCATGGTGTTCGTCTCGAGACTCTTCCTGAAGACATCCTATTGATCAGCACTAGGGGGGGGGGTACGTTAGGACATCGCGACGTGGGCATTGTGGTGCAACAAGGGCGCTGTTGCATTGTGCCGGGCATGTGCTCTAATGTCCTTTGGAAAGATTAGTCGTTACGCCGCCGGTGAACTTGACCAAGTTTTAGCAACGGAGTCGTAAGACTGGGACCGGTCTTGAAGGCGTTCTCAATGCGATTCCTCGGAAGTGGTCATTACATTCTCCCTTTGGTTGAACTCTACTTCTACAAATCGCTCGAAGCCGTGTCTCACAATCACTGGTATTAAGCAGTGAGGGTGAAATACGAAAGACTGCGATGTCAAATTAACGCTGAAAAAGGCAGGAAACTACCAGGAACGACTTAGACTCGTGCAGATCCGAGCATGCCGCGAAGAGAGGGTGTGTTTGGCTGATTCCCTTCCGTTGGCATCTCAGTGATATAAGTTCTTTCCCTTATCAGTTCATTCGCACCATGCACAAGGGGAAAACGTTTTGTTAGTAGTGGACAAACCCTTCACTAGGGAACGGGCAAGGGGACGTAAGCTGACACTTCGTCGAGCGCGGCAAGGGGCGCGACGTTCCCTTGATTTGCACCACACTTTCGATTGGAGCATCGAATTCCATGTAGACAAGCGCATGTTAATTACTTATGTCTATTTTAGTCATACACTGTCTATTCTCGGCCAATAGCACTTGAAATCGTCGTCATTAGTCGTCGCACGCGATGCCTATGGGCGCGGCAAATCGCGATTCTCTTGCCACATACACCTCACCACTAAGCAATTGATAGAAATGAATTTTGGGCTGCCATCAGTATAGAGCGGTGGGTTTCCTTCATCGCCGTCGTCAGAAGAACCTAGCGGCCTTATCACATCAGGTTTAGCCGCGAAATTTGTTTCATTCTCTGTGCAGGGCGACTGGACTGCCCCGTCCAAGGCGTCTTCACACCAGGCGGACCGAAGACGTACTTTCGACCTAGTACACTGCGATTTTCTGCAGTACATATGTGGCTTTCCCACTCGGAGGTACTCCTATCAGCTCTGCCGGAGAAATCCCCAGCTACGTATCCTTGGACATTTCGAAGTTATGGCTGCACTGCACCCGATCGTTTGCACTTTGGCCTTTTGCGTTGGGCCAAAAAACCATACACGTAGCTGTGGCCCTGGGTCAGCCTACCCTTTGTCTGGTGAACAGTGGCAGCGGATACTGGACTAAGTTGTGACTCGTGGGAACAAAGATTGTTCTCATGCCTATTGACCCATGTTCGCTCAAAATGCGATTGCTGCTCCAAATGAAAACATTAAAATGTTAGGCAGTAAAGAGAAAGCTAGCAAATTCATCAATTAAAATTAGCTTTTCGCAAATAGATGATTTCATAATTAAAGTTGAGCCGCACGTTCGTCCTTTGGTGGTGCCGGTGGTGGTTCCTCCTCTGGTCGTGGATCTAGTCCCCGATGCAGCACTCGTATAAGCATCCGCACGAGCATATGAACCTCTGCCCATTATGACTTCTGCAAAGCGATGTAGACAGACTTTTTCAAATCTATAAGGACACCAACCTACGTAGATGCAATATGAAAATGATTCACACTGATTCGAAGCTCTTGCAGTGAAGCGGTGATAGTGTCGCTTTGCTCTTGTGATAAAGGGCAGCCTCTTGAACCATTTGTATAGCCAATGATAGTTAGCAACTCCACATGGGAGACGGACAGGACAATCGTAATTTGCAGCGCCTTCATACGCAGCGCATCATTCGGGGGTACACCGCAACTTCCCGGTGTGCACAATTTTGGCGATTGGAGCAGTGAAACGCATAAAGGGAAGGCAAAACTCCGTGCGGCTGATATTAGTCTTTCCCATCCTTTTGACACTGAAAATTAAATAACCATAAATCTTAATAAATAATAATGAACAATTAACATTAATAGTTAAATAATAGATAAATAAATAAGTTAATAATATAAAATAGTAATAAACGAAATAATAATAATAAGCAGACAATGGCTCTCCCGCATGCACGACGTCAGCCACCATGCCCATATTACTAATTCTCTTGTCACACACCCTCCACATCAAGCTCGCATTCTGTGGCTCAAG
>MU925872.1:1977-12327 GCA_036418165.1 Cooperia oncophora
ATGGGGATGTTACGTAAATACACGAAGAGTAGCCGTGTAATTGCACACCGCAAGCATTTACCGTAATCCCAAAACTGTTTGCATTCACCCATGGAGTGCAAATGAGATGCCATAGGTTGGTCACTACGTAGGCAAATAATGACCAACATAGTGTACCTTAAATATTAAATGGATCCTACGCTATAAGTTTCTAAGAAATCACTTCATGCTTCTTCCCTTTGTAGAAACGGCGAAGTTTTGCGGTTTTCTCTCGGCAGCTACGCACTAAACGAAGCAGCTATTGTTTTTTTTTTTTTTTACAAGTTGTCTGATCAGCCGTTTCACTGACATCGTAGGGTATCCTACTTGTCTTTCAGCACCTGTATCGTTGCGCACTGTTCGTTCTTGGAGGGATTATACATGATTTTCATTCCAATCCATTTTGTATATTGAACGAAGGCATTTGAATTTTCCTCCGCTACTATGAGGTATCAGCGGCTGGAACAGACCTATAGTCTAACGCGCCTTCCTCATCTTGCGAGGTCTCGATTTCCTCTGTGGTTCTCAGTTTGGATGCGATTTTCCCTTTTGTAAATGCGGGGTCTGATTCACGGCCAAACGTTCTTTCCACGCGGCTATATCTCTGTCCCAGTGAAGAGAAAGATCACTACCGCAGACACCCATTCAGGGTGCTGCTTTGCTTCTCGCTCGGAAAGGAAGCCACCAACCTTTCGTTTCGAAAGGCAGCGTCAGCGGCTAGGGATCAAGATCTCAATGTAGCGAACGCCCGCGTCCACCGCCGTCTAGTCTAGGAGTCATGAATAGGGATATTTGAGGAGACATCATGAAAATGCGTCGTGTGCGACCGCACCGTACAACTGCCAAAGCTTAGAATTAAGCTGGCTTGATGTAAGGTGTAGGGCAGCTTTGAGGTGCCGTAGCACGCACCGCAATATCGGATGCCAACCAGTGTGCTAACCTGCCATAATCCCCACTCCTGGACCCCCTTGCACGCTGGAGTTCGCTACTTCAAAGATAGCTAGTGTTCGCTGGCCCCGTTGATTAAGCTAGTGGTCCCCTGGTGATGCATGGCATGTAATCTTATGTTCAGGAAGTCGAACTACGCCTGGAGACCTACTTTACACAAATTGAAGACGGAACTCCAACTTCGAAAACTTAGCATAAATTGTCCCAAAAATTGCAGAGTGACGAGAAGCATTGGTCATTTTTCGATCTACTCCCGAACCTGTACGTCTTCGAACTAATGCGATTAATTCGTTTCATCAATGCTACAATTTTTATTTCTTCAATTCGTCAATTCTTCCGATAAGAGACGGGAAGAGCCGTACCAGTTACCAAAGTAGAATTAGTACGGAATGTTTAGCTACGGAATGTTTCCTTGAAAGCTATCTTGATAAAGAACCCATTAATACAATTACCAACCTATCGCACCACAGTTCACTTCATGGGCGAATGCAAACAGATTGGGGTTACGGTAATCGCCTGATGTGTGCAATTACACGGCTACCCTTCGTGTATTTACGTAACATCATACTTGAGGCCTGATTACGAATGCTGACCATTCGTACTTTGCGTTTTTTTTGGCGCCATTTGCGCACTATCGTCTTGGCGCCACTACGCGCCAATTAAGCGCCATATTGGCGCATAATGGCGCCAAATGGCGCCAGCTTGAAACCAGTGTGATATTCGTGATCAGGATGTCTTAACCCCCATATGCAAGTTTTCATCGACTTTGGTGAAAAAAGTGGTGGGCGCCAAATTGGCGCATGATTTTCGCCAAATGAGGCCAGCGCTCGAAACTTTTATGTGAGTAATTCGTGACGCGAGCGCACGCATTAAGCTATGGGCAAACGTTTCAAAAAAGTTTTTTTTGAGTTATTACGGGTAGGATAGCGCCCAGTTTTTATTGATTTTTCGGATAATATTGAGATTATTATCTGACTATCTCTCGAAATTAGATCAACGGACATGAAAGCACACTATGATAAAATCACAGCTTAGTTATGGACATGAACTGAACTACTGATAGCAATCAACCGTAGATCCAAAAAATCACATTTTAGCCCGCGCAAGCCTCTCGCCGAGGGTTTCCCCTATACACCGGTGCGTGTTGCACTCCAAAAAAAGGTTCAACTTTTTTTTCTCTCTCCGTAATGTGCTGTTACGAATTTTTATTACTAAAGGTGGAGCAAGTATACAAAACGCATCTGAAACAGTTGGGTTTAATAGGAGCGAGAGAAGGTAAAGTAAGAACGAAGGCCAGAAAAAAGGCGCCTATAATTGTTTCCACCGGAAGTGTACTCTCCTTTTCATTACGGACTGTCGGTGCGTATCAGCCAGTAGGAGTGCGCACAATGTTTGAAGCCGTTCTCAGCCTTTTCGTTGAAACGCGTATGCGACAAAAACGGGTCAAAACGCAGTATATGAAGGATATAATGCTGTCATGTCATTTGCTCACTTCAACAACTGTGCAGAAAGACTTTGGCACCGCGGAAAACGCAGCCGCACTGACCCGCCCCGACAGTCCGTAATGATCTGAGAGTGTACTTAAAGACCAGCACGTAATCGAAACTGAAGTCGGCAAACAATTAACTTTAGCAGGCAGATGATTGAGATGGAACCCAATCTACCAGGTCACTTTGCAAACTCTGTGAACATGACGGGCCTTTCTGATGCTATCCTGTGAACGGCGCTAGTCCTACATAATCAGCCATTTTATTGATTTCTGTCAGCCTACTGGACCAATTGTAAATTGTTGTGAAGCCTAGTAAAAACTATGAAATGGTATTAGTCGCATGTTCACGGAATATCATCGATTTTTCAGAAAGGCCACTCGGCGTTCAGTCGATGGTGGGACAAGCTAGTGCTGCCCGCAGGCAAAGAGGATGTATCACTTTCTCAAAAGCACTTCAGGAAGGAGTGACCCACTCGCAACGAAGGCCATGCCCCGCCCACTGCCCTATGCAGCACTCAAACTTCATTTATAAAGGCTTCCTGGTGGTGCGATTGTTTCGTAAATAATAGCTTAACTAATTTATAATAGCGAAAGCCGGGTGATAAGCCGGCGAACACGCGACGCGTGCGCGCCGCCGGTGAGTTTATTTTCGTGAAGCCGTGGGATCATGATCGTGGAAGGAAGTCGCAAAAGCACGGTCATGCGTATTTGAAACCTCAAAAATAACAAGGCTTCCCGCATTATAATTAGTTGCGAGGGCTAATCGATGTAAAAGTCAATATTTTTCATCTATGAGTCTAGAACCAAGCGGAACGGTGCCAGAGGGATGGAGGGCTTGGTTGGTCCCCTGAGCAAAGACCTTCACCAAATAATCAGGCCATGTTATAAAGGGCGCACTCGTGTCTCTTCGCCATCAATCGCAAATTTTTGTCTAGGATATCTGAGAAGCGGTATCGTGATTGAGTTGGATCCTTGTGCGAAAGACCCCTCCCCCACCAATAATGACTTTCGTCGCTTTCACCGAGGACGGTTGACCTACTCCTTCCAACTGCTGAGACTTGTAGGTAATATCAAGTAGAGAGCGTGTTGAGGATAGCAGTAAACAGCTCAACAGTAGTTGACAGTAACCGAGAAAAAATACTTATACTATTTTACTTGAATAAAACGATCCCTCAAATATTAGTGTTCTAGCAAATTCAAACAAGAAAAAAAAAGCAAGGCCACCTAGTATGAACAACATGATTCCTAACAGAAAAGGTTCCTTAAAACGTGAGTTGAATAGAAAATGGCAGAATCACATGCAGTAAGGCAATATAATATGTTCAAACATATGAAGCTCACATGAAGCCCTCATGCTACATTGCGCGAATCAGCTTCAGTCATCGTCTAGACGTCCTTGATTTCACCGGCTACCGCGATTGCTTCGATTTCAACAAGAGCTTGTTTTGGAAGTACGGCAAACCTTGAATAGCTACTCATTATGAAAGCTCACTCAAATGGATCAAAAAAATATGTAGGCTTCCAGTCTTATTAGCCCGTTTCGGGATGCGCCAGGTATCCTACTTCTGCTGAGAATCATAGTGGCATTTTGGATATGATTTGACCTACAGGATGGTTTGCGGTGATCATATGATTTGAATTATTTTATACTGGTAGATGCAGCGTTTTTTGTAGGATCATTGTTATTTTCGAAAAAGTAGGTTGTTGCAATTTCAGGTAGTGTATTGTGAGAAGGGCGGTGAGGTGGGGAGGAAGGGTTCTCGAAGAAGTATCTAATTTCCGTTCCACACCTGCCCTTAGGTTCATGTGAAAGTAACTGTTCCTCTATTCCCAAACGGATCCGAAGTGAAGGCTTGTGGCCCGGCGGGATGTAATTAACGTGATTTTGACGGGCCCAGACTGTGTTCCTTGCGACTTCATAGCTGCGACGCGCATGAAGAAATGGCAGAAATTAGCGCCGACACACTCACAGTGCGGAATCTGAAGAAATGACGAAAAGCAACAGATACGTATCGATCTGAAGAAATGCAGAAATGCCGAAAGTGAAGAAGTGCGGAATCTGCCAGAAATGCAGGTGCGGAAAATCGATACGTATCGGTTGCTTTTCGTCATTTCTGCATTTCTGCATTTCTTCATGGTCCCAAGCTATGAACGCGGCCTTGGGAAGGTTAGAATGCACTGCTGGTGATGGATACCAAACTAGTAGCTTTTCCGCGCGGCAAATAAAGGAAACAGTCCGCATTGCCATGTAGCCCAAACTGGAATAATGAGTACATAAAGTACCTGATATGCTGCTCTTGCTGGATATTTAGTTGTGAAGTATTCTTTGTAGATGTCATTAACGGTAGTGAAGTCTTTAATATCCGCCAACAAAACAGTAGTTTTGACGACTGAAAATGAAAATAAGAGGAGAAACTGTAGTAGATTTGTAATAAAAATGAAATTAAAGAGTATGATGAATTTTTCCGCAATCTCCTTGTTTGCCACGTTGAATTGAAAATTAGTTCTTGGGAATTCACACAACGAAGGATGTGAAGTCGAATGGCGAAATATTTGGGGAATTTCTGCGCAAATATTAATATCTGGCATGTATCTAGCGATAAAGGCGTTTGCTTGTAGCTTGAGTGTCGAGGCGCTTCGTAGTCATTTGGTCGACTACTTGATTTGGACAACGACTAGCACTGTCCCCGCGCACATCACCAACGCAATGAGAAAAATTTTCAAAAATGACCCACCTTGCTCGAAGGATATCTACATGGGATTGTTCTGATCCTACTACCTTAAAGGCAGCGCCCGCGTTTATTTGATATTCCTACGTCCTCCTCAGATATCGTAGCTTTGTCGACAAGGGTGGATGTAGCTCAATTTCGCAGCTCAAAAATACGAGAGGATGGCGCCACCCGCTTGTGAAGAGGATGCCGCCCCGCCCACCTGGCTGCCATAACTGCTTTGGCTTAGCCTTTAAAGGCTGAGCCCGCTTCAAGAATAATGAGTTATGGAGCTCATATAATACGTGATCCAGCAGTGAAGAAAAAAAAAGCAGAAAAAACCATGGAAAATGCCCTATATAGAACCCTATCTGCCAGCGTGGCGGGGCGTTGAACTTCACTAGCGAACGGCGCCCGCTTTTTTGAGATGCAAAACTAGTACATATTGCATCCTCATAAGGAGGGCTATGATATCCAGAGAGGACGGAGGAACATCAAATGGACGTGGGCGCTGCCTTATAAACTCTCAGGCCTCGCATCGCAGTTTACACCAGCCTCTAAAATGGAGACAATTGCTCAACAACAACCGTTTCAGTTGGTCGATGAATTCATTACCGCACTTCTCTGACCGTGAAAGGACCCCGTCACTCATCTAGGTACCGAACTGCGGTAACATCATCCATTTTCATTTTAATTTGGAGTTCCAGGTATAAATGAGGAATCTCATCATAACTGACGCTCTCAGAACGAAAATGCATTCGCGTGGACATGATGGCTGGCGGCGAGCAACTGCTGCCAACGTCACTGGTGGAAGAGCTGCGAAAGCGCGTTTGACCACACTTCACTCAGCCCCTCCACCAATGACGAAAGCAGTAACCGCCTGCCCCCAACCATCATGCCCGCGATTGGGCGGAACCCGCGATTATGATCCACGGACAATGATGTTCAAATATGAGTGGCATGGCGCTAAATAACTCAGCAATCGATAAATAACTCAGGCAATGAGAAAAAAAAACTGCTGTAAACGCACGAAATAAGGTTCGAGTTGCTTCTAAGCGCTTATGGTTGAGAAATACTGAGTCCAGCAGAGAAAGAGACAATGGTCTAGCGAGAGAGTACAAAATGGGCTGCAAATTTCGTCGGCTATACTAAGGATGTTGAAATGAGATGAAACGGGATTACGAAGGCGGAGACTGCTTATCGTGGCAGAGCCTCGGTGCTCCTACCGAGCACTTCTGCGCCACCAAAATGGTACGTCCTCTTCGGATGTGGACCGCGCCTTGTACAAGGATGAGCTTCTTGGTCGGACAACTGCAGATCGGTCGTTAAATATGTACGTATTTACCTTTGATAGTCAGAGGAATGCTCCACTCTCAGCGCCCAATCCACACTTACCCCTAGCACTCCCATTTCAAGAAGGGAGTTCTAAAGACTGTCCCATATTTTTAGCAGCCGCCAGTTCAAGCCAACTTCAACATCACCGATCATTCTGACAGAGAGAAACGAAGAAAGCGCTTTATCTCGCAAGTGAGTCATTTCGTGGATTAGCAGTCGTTTCGTGGCACAGTTAGGCTATTATAAACAACAAACAACATACCGTTTCCATATCCAACTCCAGCTGCTTTCAGTATCTCACCAATATTCTTGAGTGATTGATGGGCCTGCTCTTTGATGCCTTCCTTCAACTCTCCAGTTTTAGGGTCTAACCTAGTGAGCCGCTAACGTAAATTGTGTTATCGACACGGACGGACGTTGGTGAAAACAAATTTTTTCAGAAGAGTGTTCAGAGCTAACGAGTGGTTCTCTTGGAGTATTAAAACGAAAGATTTCAGGTTTAGCTTAATCAGTGAGAACAGGGCGCTGTTCATCGTGGGGGTGGGTGCAGCTGACGAACTCCCTGCGCACTAGGATTACTGTGGCTCAAAATACGCATGTCACCTCCAGTCTTGTTCGCTGTGGATACGGGGGCGTGTTCAATAAGAGGCGGGTCTTACGCGCAAAGGCAGCTCTCCGTCGCTAGGCTGAAAGAAAAAAGCAAAAAACGATTTGGCGCCGCGCAAAACCTAACCCATTTCGACACGTCTCATCATCCGCAGCGAAGAAGACTGTAAACAAAATTATTCGCCTACCCCCGGGGCTCGTTTACTTTTCATGTTCAAGCGAAAACCTTCATCTCTTATTGTATAGGAAAACCGGCTTCAATGAAGATAAAGCTCCCGTTAGCCTTCGTTCCATGTCCCACATTTTTGGCCTGCGCCACGCGCTCTTTCTCCACTGAGAGTGGCAGTGGCCACGGAATGTGATATGGGCGATACGGTGACTTGCGGGGTCAGTTGATGTACAGGTTTCGTGCTTTTAGAGGAGTTTAGAAGACAAGTCGTCGGCCCAGGGGATTGGAAGGCATGATGGGGCGCAGTTTGCGACGAGGGGCACCTTGCACTTTCGCTGTGCGGTTCCGGTTTACATGTCTCACTCAGGTGAAACCTATAGCTCTTGTAAAGCTGGAGCAAGCCACCACTGTAAAATCTGTCAACGCTTGTAAGCTCATAAACAGTCTCTAAACGGCTCGACACGTCGATGGGAAGTAGTGAAAGTGCAAATGTCCCCTCCCTGTCGCCGAATTGCCCCATGAGTGATTTGGGAGGTAGTCGATTTGAGATTTGCGAGCGCGTGGAAAGAAACGCTACTATCCTCTAGAAATATCCCGCACAATTTTGGATAGACACAGTTCTTCTACATGGCCTACAACTAATACGCTTAAAAGTTCGGCAGAAGCGATGCAACTGCAGGTTTTGCTGCATCACCCGGCTATGTGTGAAACTTGTGTGTACTTGGGAGAAGACGAAATTGCCCGACGATGTGAACTGCGAAATTTAATGAGCAAAACGACATGACAGTCGTTTGCCTTCGACCGCACGTCTCATAAAGCTATAACTGGCACCAAGCTGGCATATGGTGGACGGGTTTAGATGAAAGTGCTCACCTGTACGGTCCCACAGCACCTGGAGCATTGGCAGTATGAATGATTTGCCTTGTTATTTGGGCCATCTTCTCAAGACTGCGCTTTCCTAAAAAATAAGAATCAATAAATTAACTTTTCACACCGAAGTATTAATCGCCACCAGTCCCCAGCGTGGAATCTTCCTCAATCTCAAGTCAAGCTTTCAAGCATCATATGTTTCCCCTTTGGGGGCTTCCAGTCGGTTGCATAACAAGCCTTAAAATTTTTCAGTGTGGAAGGGGAACAACCCTGTCAGAAACAAGTCGCAAAGAAATTCACCGAAAAATGATAACGCAATGTAAAATTCAAAAATGCGTGGTCGCGTTAGTGTTTCCGTGTTGTAATAGGTCTTGCCCCTGTGATAAGCGCTTATCTTCAGCGAAAATGATGGTTTATATTATTTGTGATTCGCCAGATCAAAGTGATCCCTGAAGGGCAAATAAAAAAAAACTTCCACTTATTTTCTGATTTGCTCCTGGAATCCTAACGGACTGTTTGAATTTTGATTCTCAGCAATTTTATTATTGTCTAATATGGGCCTATCATAATCTAGTAAAAATTTATGTGACGAAAATTTATTGACGCTATCCTTCTACCAACCTCCACAAATCATAAGCGATGCATCCAATATCGTTTCGGTAGTGACCGACGTAACCATATCCAGCAGTGGAAGGGCGTGGCTCGTGCGTACTTCGTCGTCGAATGGCGGCGATTGTGTAATGATTCCTACGAAATAAACATCCCTTAAACGAAATTCCATGGCGCCTGTTATCGACGGGGGGGGGGGGGGCATTCTGCTTTTCATAGATTTGCCAACCCATCTAGGTACCCTTTTTTCGAGTTGACACGTTTTAGGATGGTGGCTAGACGATCTTGCTCCAGCTTCACAAGCGTTCACAAGTTTACCAGAGTGAGACTTGTAAACTGGAAACCAGGGAAGCGATTATGATACGAAATGTCCCCCCCCGTCGATAAACAGCGCCCGAAATTCCCTTCCTATGTCCGGAATATGGGGTGTAGACATTTCAAGACCCTCGCAAATTATTAGTTCGTATCCTTAGGCCTGAATTTTGCGCCTCCCCCCCTCTCAACTAAGCTAGGAGCAGTACGTGCTGGCTTGGAACCAAAACTGTGGCTGAAGAGGACACAACATGTGGCCAAACATCCCGTGGGTGTTTACGCGACTTTCGGACGGGCTGAGTGGAAACGGCGGTGGGCTAAATTGGCGCATAATGGCGCCAAGATGACGCCAGCGCTTGAAACGAATGTGATATTCGTGATCAGGACATCGAATTACATCTATAGGCAACGTTTCAGCGAAAATTTTTTTTGAGTTTTTGGGGTAGGAATAGTTCAATAGTGCCAAAAACTGGAATATGCGAGAAAGGCAAAAAGTGCTACCCTCCTGTTCAGAAACAGTAGCGCCCTTTCGCCTGCGTATCTGCGATCTTGCAAGCCCCGAAAATACGCTTAAAAATAGGGTAAACAAATACCAAGGACCCACACAACGTTTTCTACGCTCTAACTCTCAACCAAAAAGACCCACTATGTTCGTTGCGTGAAAGACAAAACGTAAGTTTCGTCGTAGAGTATCGGAGATGAAGCAATGATTTCTACAGTCTAACTCTCAGTCAAACTCACTGGCACAGTTTAGATGACGCGATGGTCACACAGATCCCCACTCTTCACTTGTCCTGTAAAATTTGCAACCGCCCTGAATTTGAGAGGAAGAGCACGCGACGAGAGAGTGTGTGAGTGAGCGAAGCGGCTGCGAGACGCAGAGAGGAGTAGAGTGGGCATGTGTCATATCGATCTTTGCGAGCTGCCCTCAACCGATAGGTTTGCTCTGGATACATTTGTTACTCATTCCTTTATACATCTCTCATTCTCTACTATGATCACTGTTTCCACTCCCCATGGGATGTGTACGCGCGTCGCATAGTGCGGTTCTTTCAGAAAATGATTCAGATTAGAAGAAGGAATAGACATAGGTAGAAAAACACTACAAAACAATGGTTCAGTCAGGGGATACTTATGGTCCACATTTGTGCGTCATCTGCACTTCAAGTCTCATTTGCTAGTTGACGCTAACGTGGCGAAGTTCTGGTGGTGGGTCATCTCACAAGTGAGGCTACTGTACGGAACAGAGGGTATTCCACAGTTCAAAGGAGCGCTGTTATTACTTT
>MU925893.1:10336-20627 GCA_036418165.1 Cooperia oncophora
CGGAAAGAGGACGTTATCAGGCCCAACAACCGCGCTCCAATGACGTTTTTCCAATGAAAGCGGTCGCAACGTTGCGATCGATAATAGCCAAGTATAGAACGATATACTGCCGCCTGGTTATCCATTTTTTTCATTTGGCTCCGCATTTTTTTGTATTTTTCATGTTTCGCTTTGTTGTGTCGTGCATGTTTTCATGATTTCCCCGTCACCATTCATTGAATGCACATCTGGGGCCTGACACGCTGACCTTGGGGCTATTTTTTCACCAATTTAGCTTATCAATGATCACCATTAGTCGCTGTTTCGATTGTGTTCCTTGTTACAAGTTGCATGTCATACATGGTTGTCGAACGACGAGTTTTATTTTGAATCCTAAGACAAAATTGTAGGTAATGCGAGGCTGTTGTTCAGCCTCATATTGCATGAGGCTGAAACAGCCTATTATTGCCTGGATTTTAGAGCAGAGTCCGCCTTTCGAAATCCAGATTCCATTTCAGGAAGCCATTTGTGGTGAACATGCATCTGGTTGTCAGTTAGAGCAGGAGGGGGGGTCGTACTCACACCGCCATTTCGCACATCCCAATGCTGTACCCTGCCTCTATATGTCTCCGCACTTTTGAATGGGATGGCCTGATTTATTCTTTCATTTAGGAGCACATACAGTCAACACCGACCCATCTCGTAATATGAAACTTGAGGATATTGTCTTCTACCAACAAGGGATAAGAGAACTGAAACAGGAGGCTATGAGTGAGGAAATGAATACGCATAGTAAGAGCAATGCCAGAGCGACGAGGCAAGTTGAAGAAGGCACAAAAGAATTCATCGCATCAAAGTAGCTACGATAATCAGGTCCATCAAACGAGAAACCGTTGAGTGTAAAGAGAGTCATAACTATAACAAATATAATCTGAGAATGATGATGAGGAGGAAAATTGAGAGGGATATGGAGTACCGGGAGCAGAAGAGCAATTCGGAAGACTGTTCAGGAATTGACGAGCCGTCCGAGTTCCCAGCTGGGCCACCTGCTGTTTAAGTGGTACGCCATTGCCCGTCACACTGCTGACGGCTTCTAACGGCATTCCTTCAATTGCTCTTCATTTCCCTATAAATCAAGTTACAATGACTCATGGAGGACATAATGAGAAATCACTAAGAGAATAAGCTTAGAGATACAATTCAAACTAATGTAACTTCCCTAATCTGCAAGACGACTTTGTCGTCATTCCGAGCGGCCTCTGGTTGCTCCATCTCGCTCCGTCTACTAGCTAGTTTTTCGTCCACTAGTCGCAGTCATTGGTGGGCTTTTTCAAGTTCGCTTCACACTTCTATCCTGGTCGGTATGTTCCGTAGTGCCGAATGATGTTGATCATCTGATAGAGTTCTTTGTTGTTTCTTTCGTACTTTGACGAACGGTATCTCTACGAAACTAGGAAGTATGAAATCTTTTTTGTCAAGAGTGCTATTTTTGGGTTCCTGAAATAGGTCTTCACTTGTCTCAATAGTTTTATTCAAGGTGTTTCCGAATAATAAAATCTTCAGCCCGTCTCTCCAGAGTGCTCTCTGTGCTACTGCTGACATCTTCTAGTTTAAAAGCGTTCTTCCACACTTCATTCGGCTTGTTGAGAAATGTGTGACCAGTCCACCAGAAATGGTCATTGAGATGGAATTTGTCCTAGTCCTCGGGTGGCGCAATCTGCTGGGTTCTGTAGGGAGGAAATGTGTCCCGAGCTGCACCAGAATATTGGTTCTGCTGCCAGTGCTGCAAAACCCTGTGGATTTCTTCTACTCGATTCTTAGTGAAGGGTTTAGCGTACAGTTCGTTCTCCCTTTTTACCCAGTTTGATGCTATTTCCGAATGAGTGAGAATCAGTACGGCGTCTATGGATACTACACTAGAAATTTGTGTTATCACCGAATTCGTTAGTCTCATGGCCAGCGTCAATGCGTTCAATTCCATTTTTGGGATGGTCATTTTCGATTTCAAACTCTGCAACTTCCCTTTGGACATCACGAGGTTCGCTGAAGCTTTCCGTGCACATGTAAGAGCATGCTGCACAGGCTTCCATACTGGCATCCGCACATGTGACCACCTGGACATGTGATGTTTTATTTGTGAGACATCGTGGTATCATCTTCCGGAATCCTTGGATGTTATTCAAGATTGATAACCACTCAGTTCTTCGGGTTTCCGGGAGCGGTGTATCCCATTCTAGTCCATCTTTCCATAGTGACTGTAGAAAGATTTTTGCCCTGTGGAGTAATGGTAAGACCCAACCCATGGGGTCATATATGGAGTGCTAAAGTACTCATCACTGTTCGTTTGGTGAAATGTTCGCATTCAGGTACTTTGAAGTTTAGTTCCAACTGGTCTCCGCGGACCCTACACTGAATTCCAAACATCTTTAAATCTTCCATCTGAAATCTGAATCTGTAAATCTATCAGGCTCTTCTGTGGTTTCCATGATTCTGAATTATCAGAGGCGAATGCTCTAAAGTTCATATGTAGGTCGTCGAAATCCTCTTCGTTGTGGTGTAAGACTCTAGTAGCCTCTGCTAGTGTTTCTATAGCGAGAAGCAGGTTATCGACGCAAAGATTGGCTTGGATCTCTTGTACTATATCAGTGTCGTTAGGGTAGTGATCAAGGTGAAATTGAGTTGTTGCAGCAAGTAGGAATGGAGACGGTAGCAAGCCGAACGTGACACGTGTGAACCTGTAGACTACCAAGTTATCGTTGGTTGGAGGGCTCCTGTAATTACGTAACCACAAACAGCGGGTAGCATCTCTGTCTACTAGATGGAGTCTTACTTGCAAAAAGGCCTTTTCGACGTCTGAGATCAAGTGCTATGCGTCCAATTCTGAAACTGAAAACAAGTCCGTACAATTTGGTAGGATAACTGTCCCTCTATGCAGGGCATCATTCAAAGATGGAGAGCCTTTATAATGAGCCGAGGCATCGAATACAATACGGAGCTTGGTGGTAGCTTTCTGCAGAGATAGAATGACCTGATGTGCCAAACAATGGATTTTCCCGTCTACTAGTTCGTGTTCATCTACTCTCTCGATAATGGCCGCTTGCTCTTTGAATATATTATCGTACTTTTCCAGAAGCTGTTCATCCTTTTGGAAGGGAATTCCAAACGCTTATAAGGCGTTTCATTGCTATGGCTCTATTGTCAGGCAGTGGGACATCCAGTTCCTTCCATGGAAGTCTTACATAGTAGCCGTCCGGTCTTCAGTCAACTGTGTCCAAGAAGTGTGCAACAGTACTTCGTCGACTGTTGTTTGTACCTCCTTTTTTGAGGCGAATTCGTCCATCCCGTCTTTCTCCATGGCCCAATACTGCTCCCTTAGTTGTTGTTCCCCACGAGGGTCTGAGCAACACGAAAAACATGGTCACATTTGATTCCAGGACCAACATTTGTCCCATTCCTGCCAACCATCGGCCTTCTGTCCTTCTATAGTGGTATCACTTGTCAGGCATTATGAAGCAACCCTGTGTACAGGTGAGCGATACGTGTCGGTAGCAAGTGTAAGCCGGACAGAAGACGGATGTGTGTCCCTGTCGAATAAGTTACCAAACCTGAACACTTAACAAAACCAGAGATTTGGTGGTTTTTGGTCCTTTGCCAGGTTGGCTGAGATCTGAAGTGAAAATTCGATATCAGAAATTCGATATCTTCCACTAAAACAGGAGCAGTCTCCAGTTCACTCGTCAAAATGTCATGAGTGAATAGCTCCAGCCTATGAGGGTCACCATTTTCATCCCATATGTCCAGTGGTACCTTTCGACTCGCGCTCTCGATGACGTCATCTGAGCCGAAAGTCCGTACCGAAGGGTGGTAGTACCTATTGTCGGTAACCAGTTTACGTGTTTCACCGTCTATTGTTTACGTGTTTCACCGTCCAAGTTCACCAGTGGGTGAGAAAGCTTGATGTTCCGTCAGGCTCTTTTTCCAGGAGTCAAACTGGAAAAACCTGGGGTTCCTATATCTCCTTAGCGGAAAGCATTGGCTTTTCTTTTTTGAACCAGCTGATTAGCTGCCGCTGAAGTGGAGTTTGGTCGAGGAAACGATTCTTCTCTATCCTTTGTTTTTGTCACAACAGGAGACTTCTTTTGTGTTGCCGAACTCGAAACAGGAGTCGGATTCGGTTTGAAACAACACGAGGTATGGTGTCTACCCTGACATGAAAAGCATAGCCGCTTCTTGCATTCCGATGTTATGTGCTGAGGTGATGCGCATATAAGGCACAACTTATGCTCGCGCAAGTATTTCGAACGCTCTTGAGGTGTCCCATATTTAGTGCATGCTGCTGCTTTGTGGTCGCCGCCACAGAACATGCACGCTGAATTGTTGCGCTGAACTCCCTCTCCGAAGGTCCGGCCCTTTTTCGTAGACCACTGCTGAGAACCTGGAGACATTGTGGAAGCGAAAAACTTCTCTTCGCTAGAGATGATCTGGTCCAGAGTCGAGGGTAAGGCGTCCGTACGAAAAGCTTCCTCCAGGACTCTGGAAACGTCAGGGGAACTTGGCTAGTATTTGTTTCTGTAACCACTGACCGTCTGCTAGTTCCTCTTTTTTCTCTGCGTTGGGACATAATCACTTGGAGCCGATCTAGCGATATGCGCTGCCTCTGAGTGATGATGACCTTGCAGCTGCATTCTCCAAACGCACAATCAGTCGACCTCTGCCTATATGAAGTGGTCTCTTTTTCGGCATCTTTAGCCCGCCTAGACAGTTGCATAGTCTTGCCACAACTGCTCTTCCTTCTTCCTCAGCGTTTGTCCCGCTCTTGGGGCGTTCTTAGGCTGCTTTCCGTGAACTTCGAGCTCGGGACCAATCCTACGGACGGTGTCACAGCTCGCGCGAAGAGCATGACCATACATGGAAGGCGAGCTTCGCGCATTTTCTCGGCCACGGGATGGAGCCACACCAAATTTCTTCATGTCGTCATTGCGTATGCGATCCATACGCGTGACACCGGCGGTCCATCGCAACATTTTCATCTCCATGACTCCGAGGCGCGCTTCAACTTCTCTGGTCGTAGGCCAACATTCAGCACCGTATATCGCGACTGGTCGAACAACGGTTTTGCTTCTGAGTAGAGAATACAGCTAGACGTAGCTGTTGATCCGAGGTATTTGAACGTTGCACACTTCCGCTGACCCTAAGGGAACCAGACTCGTCCGGGTCAGTCGTCAGGTACTCGGTTTTCTTGACGTTCAATCTGAGCCCGAAGTTTGCTAACCGTTCAGTCCAAGCTTGCACTTGTTCCTCGAGACCATTCTTATCCTCGCAGGCGAGCATCACATCGTCAGCGTAGAGAAGCGTCCAGGGAGCCGGCTTCTGGAGGTCCCGTGAAATGGCGTTCATGACGACAACGAAGAGCAGCCCCAACTGTGATGGTGAACCCCATCGAAATGCCCGCTGGCTTCGCACTCGACTCGTCGGGCTGAAGTACAGATGCGTACCCACTCAATCAGCTCTTCGGGAACGCCGTGTTGCCGTAAGGCATACCATATAACTTCACGTGGGACACGGTCGAATGCCTTCTCCAGATCAAGGAAGGCTAGGTGAACATGCTTCTTCTTCTCACGATGTTTCTCTAGCAAGAGACGAGCGGCATGTATGGCGTCGATGGTGCTACAGCCAGTCACGAAGCCACACTGGTTGGTAGAGAGCTGGACGATATCACGAAGACGCTTATCAATTCGCTCAAAAATTTTCATGCTGTGCGAGAGCAAGCGAATTGGACGATAATTTCTGCAGGACTGCCTTTTTTCTTCCAGATCGGTACCGTCGTGCTCTCTTGCCATACTTCAGGCATTTTCTTCTCTGCAACGACCTGATTGAAAAACGTTGTCAACCATTCGGCAGCATGCCAGCAGTGTGACTTCCATACTTCGACCGCCACGTCGTCAGGGCCCGTTGCCTTGCCTGGCTTCATCTTCTTGAGAGCCGCCTCCGTTTCCTCCACGCTTATCTTTGGAACGGGACCGTATGTTGGTAAGGCGCAGGGGATGGCCGGGTGTTCATATTCCACTGTGGAAATTTCTCCAAAGTAGTCGCGCCATCGCCTCAGCACCTTTGTTCGGTCCATCAGGAGGCGGCCCTTCTCGTCATTGATGCCAAAAAACTTCTCCGATCCGAACTTTCTCCTTCTTCTTCGGTCTGGCGGTGACGAGCTTTAGCAAGTCGGTAAATGTGCCGCTCGCCATCCCGTGTTTCCAGCTTCTTGCTGATTTCATCGAAGTGAGAGGCTTTTGCGGCCGCCACAGCCTTCTTTGCCGCTTTTTTCGCTTCCTGGTATTTTTGCCAGTTGCCAGCTGACTTGTCTCCGAGGAACAAGTGATAGCGCTTCTTCTTCTCGTGAACCTTTACCCTGACATCATCTGTCCACAACCATGCCTGCTTTTCAATTCTACGCCTTCCAGGTTTTGTTGTGCCAAGTACAGAGCGAGCGGCTTGGGCAATCGCTTTGGCAGCATTCTTCCACGTTGCGTCGACAGTTGTGACAGTTGGTAATCGAATGCGAGAGATCACAGCTGCCTCCTTTTCTTTCAGATGCCACCATTTGATCCTCTCGGGACCACATCGCTCTATCTGTTTCGACCTGGGCGGTGTTATCTTTAGCGTACAGATAAGCGGGCGATGTTGCGAGGCTACTGTCTCATACGGCACGGTCTTCGCGTCTGTGACAAGTCCTTGATCGCGATGCCTGACAAGAACAAAGTCTATTTGTGTTCTGGCGCCTCCGCTGTAGAAGGTTATCAGGTGGGAGTCACGTTTACGGAACTTTGTGTTCACGATGGCGAGATTATGGGCTTCTGCATATTCCAAGATGCGTTCGCCATCGGCGTTACTTGTCCCATAACTGTCCTTTGATTGGTTCAGCGCATCCCGTTTGCGGAGCATATGCAGAAAAGAAGTGGTACAGTCGCTGCTCGACAGCAAGAACAATCTTCATCAAACGGTCGTCGAAACGTTCCACGCTAGCTATCGAGTCACGGAAACGTCGTGAGACGATTATGGCCACACCGTTAGTGGTCCTTGGCTTGCCGCAAAGAATGGCTTTGAAGCCCCGACCAAGGTCTCTCGACTTGCAACTGGACCATCTTGTTTCCTGCACTGCACAGAGATCGATTCGTCTGCGCTCCAGTGCCTCTGCTAATTCACATGAACGTCCGGTCAAGGTTCCAACGTTTAACGTTGCAATACGGACTTTACAAGCTACACTGCCAGGATTTTGGACTAGCCTGGTCGCCCCCGATGCCGTCCTTGCACCGAGGACCCTCGCATACTTTCCACACTCGCCGGGCCATACGAGTGCGCGTCGGCTCCCGCGGACGCCGTAGCATTATCTCGATATACATATGGCATGACAAACATATTGATGTGACATGGGTGTTCGTAGGCCGGCCCGTCACGGAGGCCTGTCACCTGCGTTCGTGCGTCTGCGTTTGCAACTCGCAAAGCGAGCAGTACCCAGTGGCACCGCAGAGCATGCTTCACCACCACTGATGGTCGTCTAAAAATAAATAAATAAAAAATAAAAATTTGCGTATAAAAATCACGCGTGCGGTCGCGCCGCTTGCAGCGCAGCCATGTATCCAAGCATTTCATAAGCTTTTGCACGTTTGAAATCGTTCAGAGTAATTGAGCACGACTCATTGATGACCCACAGACATGGAAGACATCTGTCAGCGAAGATAATGCGCTAAGCAGCCGACGCTCCGCGACCGCACGCATAAAGAACACGCTCATCCAAATCTAGGTCGCGAATTGCGCCTAAGCGTTTTACAGGTGCTCCCTAATATGGTCCAGTGTCGCTACAACGCTTTTCTTTACGCACACAGGGCAGCCATTTATGATAAGTACAGAGAAAGTGCGGGCATACAAATTGGATGATTTTTCCAGAGCACCGAGGTATCCTTTCATTCTATAAACGAGTACTTTGTGTGTCGGTTTGTATGTTTGTATGTATGTAGGTTTGTAGGTATGTATGTATGTATGTTTGTCTGTCCGTCCGCAAAATACTTCACGGGTTCGAGTTCGCTGGAGGCGAAAACGACCGCTAGGCAAACCGGTAACCGACTGGGAGGATGTAGCAGTCCAATGATTTGATTGTGATAACAGCCTCCGCTATATAAGACAACCATTCGGTACACTCCGAGCCATTGCACGAGCTGCTGGCGTGGCAGCTGGACGTGTGCTCGTGCGGGGGCAGGGTGGGGGTACCGGGTACCCGCCCCGCTCCCTGCTCCTGGCACGTGCTCAGCCGGAGCTGAAGGGCAAGTGTATGCAGGAGCAGAGGGAGGGGGGTACAGGAGAGGTGATTGCGGTAGCGGCGCGTTCTCAGTAGAAACGCCGCGCATTAAGGATGAGAACAAACCGCTAACCAAAACTGCAGCCAAACTATGTTACCGTAACGAATAAGAAGTCGTTTTGGTTGTGATAACACTCTCCACTACATAAGAAAACCACTACACTCCGAGCCATTGCACGGGTTGCTCGCGTGGCAGCTGGACGTAAGCGCGTGCAAGGGGCAAGGTGGGGGGGGGGGTGGAGTGGCGAGTACGGAATGGGGTGAGGTGAGGAAGGTGGGAGTTAGTATCGAGTGACCCCCTTCTCCCATCCTCACTCCCTTGCGCGTACTCAGTCGGAATGAGCTAGCATCGCAGGGAAGGACGCATATGGATTTAATCAGGCAAACTGGTACAGTAAGGGGATGCGTAGCGTACGCTTGAATAGGCGGCAAGAGAGAAGGAAAGAACCGCTAGCAAACTGAGCTAATTCCATGTACAAGCAGACGAACTAAGAAGTTGTTTGGATTGTGAATCGCTCCCGCTATCTAAGCCAACCACTGTGATATACTCTGTGCTACTGCAGGAGCTGCTCGCTTGGGAGCTGGACGTGAGCACGAGCAAGGCGGTGGTAAGAACAGTGGCGGCGTAGTGTCCCTATGTTGCATGGCGGCTGCATACCACGTGCGGGAGTGGGTGCCGGTTGAATAGGGTCAGTGGGATATGATGTGGTGAGGGGAATACCAAATGAGAACGGCGATTTCGCGATTAGGAGCACATAGGCCTGCGTTTATACTTTGCGGCAGCGTAGCGTAGCGTAGCGCAGCGTAGCGTAGCGCTTCCAGCGTACGCCAGCGGCAGTGCCGAAGAGAGGATGCATATCGATCTAGCTTCACCAGCGTCACCAGCGGCACGCTGGCGTACGCTAGCGTACGCCAGCGGCACGCTAGCGCACGCTGGCGTAGCGAGGGCACGGGAAGCATAGCTATCGATCTAGCTTCACCAGCGTTTCTCCAGCGTTTTCCCAGCGCTTCCAGCGGCGGGGGCTTAGAGAGGGCTAGTTAGAGCACTGAAGACGGAAGGAGAGTTAACAAAGTACTCTCCTTCCGTCCCAGCTGGCTTCTAGCCCCTCCTCTACGGCCCTCTTAGCCCCGTCGCTGCAAGGCTTCAGAGGGGGTAGAGAAGCACTGAAGCGGAGTGAGTAGTCTTAAAAACTTTGTACTCTCCCGCGTCCACGTGCTCTTAGCCCACTCTCTAGCACCGCGCCCCTGGAAGCGCTGCAGAAAAACGCTGAGAAACGCTGTTTGAAGCTAGTCGGATAGCTATCGCTTCCCATGCGCCTGCGCTACGAAGCGTGCGCTATTAGCGTGCCGGTGCGCTACGCTAGCGTACGCCAGCGTGCCGCTGGTGACGCTGGTGAAGCTAGATCGATATGCATCTTCTCTTCGGCACTGCCGCTGGCGTACGCTGGAAGCGCTACGCTACGCTGCGCTACGCTACGCTACGCTGCCGCAAAGTATAAACGCAGCCATACGAAGCCCCTGCGGCGGTAAGGCGTCTACGGTTGCGACAAGATGGGAAGAAAATGGATCGACCGCAATCGGATCTGAACCGATTAATGTTGCATTATCAAATTGTGGTAGCTTTTTGATAGTCATAACACCCTCCACAACATAACCATAACACCCTCCATAACACAACCATTTAGTGCACTCAGAACCATTGCACGGGCTATTCGCGTAGCAGCTGAGCGTGACCTGTAGGGTGGCTGAGCGGGGAATAGCTGAGGTTAGTTTGGGGATAGGTGAGGTGAAAGGGTACCATATTGGCGCGACCGACGCTCGCCTGAACAGGAGCACGCAGCGACTGCGGAGACCGAAGAATCCGTGGCTGTCATAAGATGGGAGAACAGTAATCGATTATCCATGACCAGATTTTGAACTTTTCATTATAAAAGTGCCCTGCGACTATATGGCGCGTTCCTA
>MU925912.1:3301-14077 GCA_036418165.1 Cooperia oncophora
AGTCGACCCGCCGCAGCGCTACCATGGTATATGAATTGGGTCCTGGTGCGAATACCACGCAAATGACCCGCTTGTAGCTCCGCGCTCGTTGCGCTTGGAAGCAATGTTCTAGGCCTGGGTGCGTGGCTGTGCTGAGACGGCTTGTCTGCGCCCTCTCACCGAGATAGTATTAGAGATAGCCGTGAAATGCAGCTAAGTATAGTTTGTGAGGAACGCGATGACAAATATTAGTAATAATAATATTTGTCATCGCGTTCCTCACAAATAATATAATAATTAAATAATAGAAAACAGGTGTATGTTGCCACTTGAGTGCCGAGTTGATCACTGACACTATCTCGGCAGGAGGGCGCATACGTGACGTGAGCAAGCAACTGCATGCACCCCTCAACACCTCTACCCGTTTTTTTTTCAAAATTCTTCTCTAGAAATCGCTTTTGTGGGTTTATCTGCCACTCACCGGGAAAGGAAACTCGTTCTTGTCGTGGATGGTGAGACGAACACCAACTGCTTCAGATGTTGGTAAGTAGTCCGACGCGTTGACGAATAGCATCACACGTAAACCTGGACGTAGGCTGGTTCGATTGAGGACGAGCCTGCTCGTGCAAGTCCGACTTACCATGCATCGGTCCTGCTCTCAGACTGCTCTTGAAATCCGAGCGATTGTGATTGAAAGGTAAAGCAATTGCCAAAAGTTGGATCAGAGATGATAGCGAAGTCTCTGTAAGGAACTCGACTGGAATAAGTTACTACAGCTTACTACAGCTTACAGGTTGACCCGAGAGCACCAGCCACGTCTCTCCTTACCCCCCCCCCCTCCACCATTTCATGACTCATTTTTGCGGGTTCTTTTTGAACCATTTTGACTGCCCGCAGAACTGCGCGCATTGGTGAGCCCTACGGTACAGAAGCTGGAACCCCTTTCTTCATTTCTTGGATGCCCAATCATTCTTGGCATTGCGGTTAGATTATGGTTACTCTGACCCTTTGCTTACCTCCCTTCTTTCTTCTACTTTCGCGAAGGTGCCCCTTTACGATTGTTTTTGCGTGGCCGGGTTTATAAATCGTGGCTGGCACGATTCTCTCAAAACGCGCTCCACTGCGAATCAACAGTTCGTATCAGTTGCGGAGGTCCAACAATTAGCCATGGAGGGCAACCCCCAAATTGGTACGTCAAGTCGCAAAGTATAAACGAGGTCCAACGCGACTCTTCCGTCACTTGCTCTCTGGTCGGATTCCTCGCCGTGACCTTCAGGTATATCTATTCCTCAACCGTTTTCAAGTTGTTTTACTAGAAATACTAAATTCAAGATACCTGTCAATGTCACATGGTTTTCCATTGAAGGAACACTTATGGATAAGATTGTGCTTTGCCTGCGACATATCTCTCCTGAAACGTTCCCAATTATGGTAACTGTTGCTTGGATAAAAACTTCTGTCTCATTGTCTCTCGAGGAGCGCGATATAGCTTTGTGGGCGCGAATTCACATCATCGAGTGTCGGTCAGAATGTCCACGCTGCGGCGCTGCGACGCGGCGTGCTGCAGGTGGCGTTGAATGCGTGGAAGTCCATCAAGAGCTTGCTGATCCTCCGTGGAAGTGGAACACCAGACCAAGTCAGCCAGCTAGGACTGCCTTCATACCCTGCGACTCGGCGTTTCTGGAGAATCAGCGTTCTGGGCGCCCGATCGATACCTATGCTTCCCTTTTCGCTCAAAACGTTGATTCTCTCGAAACACCGAGTCAATGTATGAACGAGGCTGTAAATACCAAATGTTACTTCGAGTCGCCGCAAAGTGGATCTCCTGACCTTCCATACGCCAAACAATCAGCTGAATCCTAAACAAGGAAGCCATTTGCATTGTACTCACCGTTGTTGTTCGCTTACTGCACTCATTGCGAATATTATGTTCTCCTTAGCTTTAGTTACTATGGCCACTTCATCAGTCATATTCTGCATTGAGATTTCACGATGAGCGCGTCGACGCGCTGCAGCAGCTCTAACGCGCCATAAATGCGAACTCAGCTGCAGACGGGAATCGATCAGCGTCGGCCGCTTGTATTTTGAAAGAGTATGGGGATTAGGAGGTACCAGATTGTGTGGAGGCAGCGCCTACACTCCTGTTATCTTATACTCTCTCCAAAAAGGAGCGGCCGCCGCCGACGTAGCGTGTCGTCGCGCGTCACAGCGAAGTCTGGACGCTGCCTCAGGCGATCCTCTGAACAATCAAAGTGCGTAATCTCACCCCGAATCCCAGTGCCTCAATCTCGTCGCCTGAGATGTTCGTAACCTTTTCCACTTCCGTGAAGAATTCCCACAAATTCAATAACTTCGCCATCTATAGGTATAGAGTAGTGGTCAGGATCTCTGCAGAGCTCATGTTCCTAACTTACCCGATCATATCTCATGCAAAAAGCCTCGCCATTCCCACAAAGGCATGGCGCATTCTGCCGTTCGCCGTTCTTTGAATACTTCTGACAAAACATGTGGTCGTCACAGAACTGACATGTGGTGTTCTGCCAAACATTCTGAACAGTGATATTGTTAGCAGCCTTGTCGGGCTGGGATGCGAGCAGACGCGAAGCGGTCCCAAGAGATCAATGCGAAGCAGAAGATGTTCCCAATCTCGAGAACATCGAGAACCCATAATTTCTCGAAGAAGCTATGTTCATTGATTTGAAGGGCTTGACGCGTCGTGAACACCCGCGTCGCAGACTCACATCCTATCGGAGTGAGCTAAACCTTACCTTCGGATGGCAAGGCCACGCATCGTGAGTGACTCTGTCGAACGCACAGATGCACACCTTGTCTGACTCAGTGGGAGTCTGAAAAAGAAGACTAAAATGAGGCTCCTCCTCTTACGAGGATGAAACCAGGTATCTGTCACAAATATGGTCATTACGACTGGGTGGACATCTGCCACCATTCCACTGGTCCCGATTGAGCAAATTTGGGCGAAATCCAAAATTTAGAGTCAGTTCCTATGTTTTAAAGTTGTCTTCACTGCCTCACTACTAGTGGAAATAGGGTTGAATAGGAAGCTCGGTCCCCACCCATCCATTTAGCGCGCAAAGTGCCGCTGACCCATCACTCTGCAATCGCATCCTGGAGTGTATCAGAGGTCCAAAAAAGACTGGCGCCCTTCGTGTGCTCAATCAATCTATCTGGGCTGAAAAGCAACGCAACACGTACATCATAATCCCAGCAAACGAGAGGGCGCGTGGCCGGCGTGGATTGAAGCACAGCCGGGGCGGCCTTTTTCCACCAAAAATGTTTCTGAGCCCGCTACTATTGGTAAACTCGGCGCCTGGCTGCGCTCAGCAGAGCCACGCCCTATTGTTTGCAGAGATGCAATCACTGCATGCGGCCTTTCTGGCTGGAGAACCTTCTGGTGCGGCCGGGCCATTCATTCGAAACTGTATACGTTTTAGTCATACTTTGCGAGCATGCAACCTCACATTCATCGTCTTCGCTTCCACACACGAGAATTCGCCTTAAAATCACATGTTCATCATGTGTGGCTTTAGCAGGCCCAGCGCGCTCAATATGGTCTCCCCCTTCCCCCCAATATATCGGACAAACTTACCGGCTCGAATGTTCCTTTGCTGTCCGCGCCTCTTCGTTTTCTTGAAATGTGAACTGGAGGCAGGAGGGTTTTGGTTGTATCGACCGCCTCCTTTAGGTCTTCAAGTATTTCGCCACCGCTCGCCGCTTTCTTCATAAGTGATTCAAATACATCCAGCTTAAGAAACAATTATTCTGGCGTTTTAGACAGTCTCAAGGAAGCTTCAACGATCTCGTGAAAACTGTGGACTGAGTGAACACCTTCGAGATTTTCCTGGAACGCCGCCAATCTTATAGTGCCACCTAGGAATAGTCAGACGGTAAAGCAGAGCAACTCGTCTTTCGTGTGCGCGGCGACGCTCGCCACGCCCAGCGTAACGAGCGTCGCGCGCCTTAGAAGGCCCCAGTCCGAATTTTGCAACCTGCGAATCAGCCCGCGTCGCCCGAATCGTGAGTTCACGAGACGATGACCCGGTAAGGTGCCCCTCTGGCAGACAGAATTGAAGTTTGAATAGTGCCTTAATTTCGGAATTTTGTCGAGAGCTTCGGCTTGATGAGAGGTATCTAGAGCGAAGTATCTCTTAGATCACCTACGCAAGATCGTGGACCTTTAACAGTCGCGCGGCCCCCTAGTTGGCGTGACTGACGGTCCAATATCAAATGATACTGTACTATCTTTGCTGACCTGCGTCCTCGTCTCGTATCTATCTGTCCTTATACGATTAAGATTGCACAAGGTTTTGCAGCGGAAACGTGCTGGAATCAATTACTTCTAAATTGTTGCGATACAAAACAAAAAAATCTTCACCCATATTGCCTTCCCGAGCATTTGCGAAAAGGTTATGGGCTGCGTAGTGGTGCTGCGCGCTGCGCGTCGACGTCATGTTTTGTCAAGCAGGCCCCACTTTCAATGGTCGGACCCACACCATACATTCTGGCGGATATCTGGAGTAACAATGAGCCACTCACAGTGGAACTGAAATGTATCCGTCGGGACCGCTACGCAGCCGCACGCAGCGGCACTCGCAGAACTCACAGCGTCGCGTACCAGTTAGCGAACCATAGCACCTTCACGAGAAAAATCTGTAACCTGTATCAAATTTCAGCTGAATATCAGTGATTTTATCCATTCGATAGTACTTGTCGACAACGGCAATCGCCTGGTAGACAAAGGCTAAAGCGCATCGACAGTGAGAATAATCCTGCGACTCTGGTAAAGCACAGCTGTCCCACTGTAAATCGATAAAATCGATTATCATGAAGGAAATGTGCACGTACCTATAGGGCATGTTTGGCGCTTGTCCCAACATCGGATACCGTTTGACTTGATGTTTTATAACAGACTCTGTCAGATGGCCAGGCTATACGTTCCTCTTAACGTAATATCGATTGGCGGTTAACCCCTGAGTAACTCAGTCAATCGATAATCGGCAAATTTAAATCGGTCGGTATCAACCACTTTGTCAAGTGCTTGAGCGCCGTCAAAGAGACGCTCAAAAACATTCCACGATACTTGTATGGGAGGTAAGTGGGTGGATTGGCGAAGTGGCGGAAATGGGCTAGCCTCCGCCTATTTCTCCGCCCACCCGATTGTTGTGGAATTTTGTCTTTCAGATCGGTAACTGCTTGAGTTGCCTCTCTTTTTAAATAGCATTTATTCCTCCTCAAATAAGTAAACAAAATTGAATAAATGAGTAAACAATGCTCACTTGTAACTCAGTCGCATTGGATCGATTTCATGACCACCATCTTCAGTGATCAGATCGCACTGAAATAAATCACGATTATGTAGGCCTAAACCATCACCTCCCTCCAGCCCCCCCTCCCCCCCAAACGTTTGAGCGCAGGCCATTTATGACGTCTGCAAAACTCAACTCTTTTTAATTTCAAGCTATTTATCTTAGTTATTTAGTAAATATTATTGTATTTGAACATGGCAGATACCATTGATTCTCGAGGAATAGTGAAACATTTTATGACAATGAGCCGCGCAAAACGCGAGCGGCCTCTCATGGCGCTCCCACGTTATGCGCGCTCATTTGTGCACAAATGTTAGGTGATATTAGTTTATAACAGTGGCCTCGGTCAGTTAGCGGGGGAGTGTCGCGTCGGCCAGGGCCGCGCTGCATATACGGCGACAGCGGGCTGGTGGCTCGTGACGCGGAATCAGCTGATTTCCATTGAATTCGCTGGCGAATCCATTTTCGACTCTTCGAGCTTCGAAAGTGGAAGGTGAGTTATTTTGAGCAATTTTAAATTGTACTGACTCTGAATGAATCTGAAAGAATGCAAGCCATTTGAATAAATGCCTGAAATAAGGCAAAATACAAGGAAAAGAGCATATAATCGACATAAAAATAAAGGAAATCAGAGCCAGTACAATTCAAAATTGCTTCAGTAATTTTCAGGCTTCCCACTTTAGAGCTTGAAGATCTGAAGAAAGTAAGAAATTTTGCAGCCTAACTCCATACGGAAATCAGAGCTGATTCGCTCGCCCCGAGCCGCCCGCCTGTCGCGTCAACAGTGCAGCGCGGGCTGTGGCCGCCCGAAGTTCTAATGATGAAGGACTGGTATTATCTGCTTAGAAATCTTCGTGCATCAAATGTAGGTGTGTCCGCAGAACAGGCCGTGCGCGTTTTGCGCGCTTGAGTCGGCGGGCATTCGATAGTGAATTGTTTCTTGTCCGTAACTGTCTATTAGAGGAGGGACTTCTGGCAAAGAGGAACCCAAGTAAAATCAGCTTTGCGCCAGCGACATTGTCCGCATGCCTGCGACGGCTGACAGCACGCGTCGTTGCCACATTGGTGACCCTGTATTACGGTGAAATGGAATTTGACTATTATCCCCACTTATTATCAAATAGCATCTGCCTTCAGAATTGTTCAGTTACGACTCTGCACGCGATATCCGGATTGAGACACTAAATGGTTCCGAATTTAGCGCTTGAAAAACTTTAATGAGTCATTGTGGCCTCAAATGGAACCTGCTTCCTGCGCGGCCATCTGGGCACAGCTGTGAAACCCACCTGGATTTCCTTGTCATCATGCGACGTTTCTCCATACGCATAGGTTGTCATTATTTCGGCAGCGCGTAGAAAATTCGTCTCTGAGGCCAGATAGGTGGAATTCTGTTGAGGCGCCGCTCCACGTCGATTGATTCCATCTGTAATTTATTATTTTTATTTTATTTATTTTTAAAATATTGATCTTTTTTTGATGCTGACGCAGTTGGGGGGGGACACCACCGTGCCTCTCTGTCCATTCCGCATAAAGCTTAGGATAAGAGGACAGACTACCAGAATCGCCAAGTAATAATTCTGCATAAAAGACATGGCATTCCTTAGGCTAAGCCCTAGTCAGGGGGTATGGAAGCGCTGGTAGAGTGGTCCCCGTCCTTTGCCCCCTCCTCCTCGTCCCCCTGCTCTCATTAACTACATTATCAAAATCAAGCTGTTTTTAGGAGCAATTACTTCTGTTAGTTGTTACGAGGATCTATTCTGGAGACGGGCCACGCTTTTCAAAGGTCCTTACCAGAATCAGGGTTCTCTGCCTCTCTCACCTACATAGACTAAATGATCTATAAAACTGAGGGGAGAGGGGTGGAAAATTGGGGATGGAGGTGATAATGCATTCGAAAACCGGAACTTACCGTGATTTTTTATTGGATAAAATGTTCCTCAGTTCGGGGAATTTCGTAACCCCAAATGGGAGTTTCAGGGGCAGATCACAGGCAGATAGCTATCCAATAACGATTAACGCATAACCTACCTGGATAGTTCCGATTGTAATCCATAGCAAGTGGGGAGCTTACGACAATGGGACTGGGAAAGCCATCTAGGGGAAGAGCCTCATGTCTCATGCATTGCTAATCGACCATCATCCCCTCCCGTCCCATTCCTCTCCTCTTGTTGTTGGCATTTTCGGGTCGAGAAAGGACATTTAGGGAGAATATATAATATGACAATGTTTTTCCTATTTCCTCCTGTTTTCGGTACAAGATATCAGAAATCAGGATATTATTGCCGGAGTGGAGGATATATGATAAATTTGGTACTTTTGCTCTGATCAACTTTTTCTGTGATGCGCCACTTATCCCACTTTCATTCAGAATCGTGGTGGCATTTATGTGCCGTTTGGTCCGTACAAACCTGCTGGGGCTGGCCGATAGTCAAGTCTGGGTTCTCCCAGACGAATCTAGTAGGAATTCACGAAGTAGGAATCAGCCCGGATTTGAGCATGCATGGTAAGGGGTCCACTTCCTCCTTGCGCCTCCCCTGGTTCACGATGTTGCAACAAACCGCCCCCATAATCAGGACACGTTCTGTAGCCGGAAATATTTTTGCAGAATGCGAACTCCCTCCAAGTCTTCATTTCATGTCATTTTTTTCCAAAATTCCTCTTTGTGGAACGGGGAAGGGGAGGTATAAAGCACACGTTAACGTGGAACGGAAAAACCGCGAAAAGTCGACAGCCAGAAAAAATTCTGTTAGCCAAAAGATCAGATGTAAAAGAGAATAATCAAAATGAGAAGAATTCTTGTTCCAAAGACGACTCACCCCCCCCCCCTCCCCCTCCCTCCTGCTGAGGAGTCCCTTGCTTACGACAAGCGATCTATATATGGAGTTTGTTTCTAAATGCCTACGCCAACATGACCCTAGATATTATACGAGCGTCTCTATATTCTCTACTCGACTCTTGCCTCCCTGAGCCAAACTTTGTTCAGAGAAGGAGGGAGGGGGGCAAAAGCGTTAACCATCCAACTACCACCCACGGTGAACCCCTGAGTGGCATCAAGTGCTCTCAACAACAAGGCAGGGCACGTCCTCCCGCTGGGAAGAACTTCCATAGAATACGACTCTCCGCCAAATTTCCCTGCTCCGATACACCCCCTTTCCCGTCCTCCCATCTCACTTACCATATTCCTAAATTTCTCCTACTTCCTACCCTTTCTTGGGAAAAAACTGCCATCGAGCGTGAATGGATGGGGTCTAGCGCACAGGACACGTGAAATACGGAGAAAAGTCAATTCTTCCCAAGCACGAAAAGGACCTGAAATGACCTCCTTCCCCCCCCCCCCCCCCCTTCGCTGAGATTCCCAACGTGCAACGTGCCGTGATGTAATGAGGAGATTACGGTAGTCAGGGAAGTGTTACCTGTGGCGTTGGCATCGGCGCGTTTTTGCTGCGCTGTTCACCTCTCCTCTTCGCGCTTCTCGTCCTGGATCATTTCTCGCAGTACTCGCTGTCTTATCGGTACTGTTTCTAGTGACAGGCTATGTTTCTTTGGGAATGGCAATCTCCTTCTTGGCGGGGACGTTTTTCATGCAAAATCGTGCAGTAATTATTCGGCTATCAAGGATTTCCAGAAGAATTACGGCTTGTTTTTGATATTTCAACTGGAGGGTTCGCTGGAAACCTCTTTGTGAATTTGTTTTTACGGAGAGGGAAGGAGAGATTCTCCACCGAAACGATAAAGATTTTAAAGGACGGCGATATTCGATGAGCTGACGGTCCTATCGCGACCGATTGCGATCGAACATACACGTGTTGAGTCGGCGCTTTCCACCACAGGCGCATTCCATGTATCATCATCCTCGAATGGCGGCCCTCACCTGTCAGATGATCGTTTTGTCTCAGCTGATGGGACCCTTTTGATGTGCCCGTCATTGATTTATTGATTGTCCAGTTAAATTGTTCGATATCAAGTGCCGCGTATCCTTAGACGTGCGCACGGTTGCAAAAAAAGTTGAACAAATACTCTAAATTCATTAGATTTCCATTTATAGGTGACTGCAACTCATTATGGGGTTAACCATTTCCTCACTTTTCAATCGGCTGTTTGGAAAGAAGCAGGTACGCTTTGAAGTTTTTCCAAATTTCGTTTATATAGGTCAGTGACCTAGATTTCTCACTAAAGATAGATTGATCGATTGGTTTGAATTATGACGTGGATTGATTTGGCGAGTAGCCATGAAATCATGGAGAACTTAAGTTCGAATAGCTCTCATGTCCAGTTTTAGCCTCACTTTTTGGGGTCATCTTCAGCACTAGGCGTTATAAGCAAGGCAAATATAGGGCGCTTTCCTTCTGAACGAAGAGCCAGGGACTCGGTCTGACGCTGTTTTGGCATGGGTCCCAATTCTAGTAGATTTTCACCTAAGCCATGGAACGGTGGAATATCCCTGAAGGGAGTGAACAAATTTTCCTCCTAGTTAAGAGATGGAGTGGCCGAACCCTTTGGAGGGAAAACGTTTTCCCGCATTGCCGTTCCAAAGCTTGAGTACAAACCTAAGATCGATATTTGCACTGTGCTCCTGTGCTGCCCAACAGCACACAACCGGCTCCGAGCTCTTAGATTAGGTGGGATGAATAGTAGTACACCTCTGCCCTGGGCAGGGCCATTCACACACACTTAGGTTTTTTGCTCGAGTAGGTAACTTACGGTGGTGCGAAGCCTGTTATCAAGCTAACCACGATGTTTCAAACTAAATGAAGAACCTGAAGGATTTAGCAATTGCTCGATGTGTACCTCAATCCGACGGTGGCATAGAGCCTTTGTTGTAAGTTACACCCCATATCCAAGAGGTGGGACAGGCATGGCCGCGTACTTCACTTGAACATGGCGGCTGCTTCTTTTCTGAAGGATATTGTTCTCTGGGGACAATTGTATCCATGTAGTTGTCCAACACAAGGCAGTGTAGCAGTTGCTCTAAACTGAAGCATCTCACGTTAAACTAATCCTAATAATCCTGTCTCATGCTCAACTAAATTTTGCAGTCACGGCTTCTCCGTTTTTGGGATACGAGGTGCCAACGTCTTGTCTTAACACATTAACACATTAGAATTCATGTTTTATCATTACGGAAGCTTTAGCTTTAGTTCCGGTGTAAAAAAACGCCGGAGAACTTGTTAAGCTTGTCATGTTGGGAGAGCTTATTGGCTTACTAACATTTGATTCCGTGCCAGTCTCTTTTGAAACCTGAGCCTAGCAGCTCAATAAGTTTTTATTAAAAAACGTTTGGTGAGCCCGCGACGTCCCGGCATCGCTTTCTCAGAGGCTTGGAAGCTTCGTGAGTATTGTCACATGCCATTTTTTCTGTGCAGCGTCTGTTCGTTTGATCGTCTCCAATTTCCCTCAGGCACATCAAACAGAGTGGTGCTTCCAGGAGAAGATCTCCTCTGTATCATTTCAGTTGCGCCATTGCTGAATAATT
>MU925971.1:4373-22947 GCA_036418165.1 Cooperia oncophora
TCCTTAAAGGGCTTCGCCTAAAGAGCGCGTCCTATACATCGCTATCCGATCGCTTGGATCACGCGACGACGACTGGGAGCTCTTCAAGGCCAATCAATGGTCCTTAGCAACAGCAAAATTCAATTTGGCCGCATTCACGCAGTGCACGAAGGCGGCCCAAGTTGAACTCTGCTGTTACGGCGGTCCACCGACTGGCGTAGAGCACTCCCGGTCGTGATCGCGTGATGCAAGCGATCGAGTCGCGAAGTATGAACGCTCCGGAATTAGGTGATTTCGCCGCGCGCGAAGAGTGCAGCTGACACAAACCCCGTAATAAGCGAATGTTGCAGGAGGCTGTCCGTGCAGGTGGTGAAATGACAGTTGACTTGGTTGGAAAACGACTGAATGTGAATCCTAATATTGGTATCTTCATCACCATGAATCCTGGTTATTCTGGAAGATCAAATTTGCCGGACAACTTGAAACAGGTATGAGATGCACTTGATTGTCTTTAAGACTTTATTGTAACAACTACAATCTGTAGAAAAAAACTAATGTATGGTTTCCCACTAATAAGAAGTGTTTAGTTGTTCCGAAGCTTGGCCATGACCCAACCTGATCGCCAGCTCATCGCCCAAGTTATGCTGTTCTCGCAAGGGTTCCGTACTGCTGAGGTCCTTGCGAACAAGATTGTTCCGTTGTTCATGTAAGTTCTTCAAATACTGGAAGAACTGGTGTCCCACCTTCACAAACAAAATTTCAATCAGTGCATTTTCAGCCTTTGTAAAGAGCAGCTATCGTCTCAATGTCACTACGATTTTGGCCTTCGTGCGTTGAAGTATGTGCTTGTATCGGCAGGAAATGTCAAGCGTGATAAGCTCGCTAAGATGGGATCAGCAGCATTGGAAGATGTGGCTGAGCAACAGGTACTAAAATACACCCTTAGCTGTTATCTACGGATTAGCATGAATCTCTTCACATCGGCTGTAGTACCCTTCTTTTGAACACCTCTCAGCATTGATTCGGCTGGGTTTTCCCAACTTTTAACCCAGTCCGGTTTTCGAGACAACAGTGGGCCGTGGGAATGAGACAGCCCGAACAACAGCCCACTGCCCATTTCCTTCAGAGACACTTTATGCACTCATCTCCGAGGACGGTCCTTACCATGTGCAAAGCGAGTGGGTCTGCAGCTGCAGTAACGTGCCATTTTCTCCGCTTAAAAGTGCACGGGGACGGGCCCGTAGGACAGTGACACCCGGGTGCCGTCACCCGATTCCGCCTCCGCCATTCTGAAGGTGCCGCACTTGCGCGTGTTCCAAAATCACGCAGCGAACACGCCATAAGAGGCGCGACGAGCAAGCAATAGTAATTTGTCGTTCTGTCGCGCACGGCTTAACGTGCGGCTATGGGCGACGAAATCCCAATGTGCATCAGTTTGTCGATTGGAGGGGCAAAGCTCATATGAATCCAACCGGAGACAGGACCCCGTGACGAGATATATGGAACTATCCCGTTCCTTTACCACTCGTATTCAAATGGCTAGACAGGAAAACTCGTCTGTCGAGCGCGGCGTCGCCACGCCCGCCAGCGCAGCACATTTTAGTTGTCACACACCTGAGGTAGAGAGCAACCAGAAACGGGAGGACATGTACAAGTAGCCCGGCTGACTACGGCTAGGTGTGCAGCAGCGCTTTGGAGATCATCGGGGAACGGGATCGGTAAATCACTGCTCTTCCCGTTCTTGTGCACTTTGAGAGGAGACAGTGCTACGCTTCTGCACCCCACACATTCACCTCGTACCGGTAAGGATCGCGTCCCTTAGAGGTAGGTGTACAGTTCCTCTTAAGGATCGAACTGGTTATGTCTCTGAAAGGGATCTCTCTGTAACACCTGTCAAGTGAAGGTTACTTGACACTCTCATGAGGATCAAAAAGGTTCCTAGGCGCTGGCTCTCGGCAGTGCGAGTGTGGTGCTTGTTTGAGCCGCGTGAAGTCTAACGCGACAAAGCTGCACCATGCTGTCTAAAAGGTGACATCTTTTGAGGCTGACCAAACCGTGACAGAAGATGTCACTTCGTCTGCGAGTGCATAGAAACAGGCATGATGTGATTTATACCCGTTGAAGGGCGGTCCCACGCGAGGCATATAGCGCCGATGATTATTCGAAACTCGTGCGTATTTTGCAGGAAGACTACTGCCGGCCAAATGGCGCCCTTTATTTTGTGTATTCAAATTTTTGAACTGATGAATACCCCTCATGTGTGTTCAGATGCTTATCCAATCCGTTTGCGAGACGTTGGTGCCAAAACTTGTGAGCGAAGATATTGCCCTGCTCTTCTCGCTGCTATCCGACGTCTTCCCATCGATTCACTATACACCAAACCAGATGGTCGAGTGAGTCTTATGGTACCCTTATCACCCCAATCCAGAAGGCGCTGATTAAATTGCTCGAATTTTCAGGTTACGTCAGCATGTGGCTCAAGTATGCGACGAGCTCATGCTCTGTCATGCCGATGTCACCGGTGAACTGGGAGCTGCATGGATTGAAAAAGTACTGCAGCTTTATCAGATCACCAACCTCAACCATGGTCTTATGCTTGTCGGTCCAAGTGGTAGTGGAAAAACCAGCGCTTGGAAGGTGCTGCTGAAAGCACTGGAACGGTTCGAGAAGATCGAAGGAGTGGCCCATGTCATCGATGCGAAGGCGATGAGCAAAGATGCTCTGTATGGTGTGCTTGATCCGAATACACGTGAATGGACGGATGGATTGTTCACGTCGGTCATCAGAAGGTTAGTGCTAAGTTGAGTTGGTTCTACAAGGGCATTTTGAAGAGGGGGGGGTACCTTTTCGACTCTCGCTAGTTCAGATGGACTAGAAAAAAAGGGGAGTGGGTTGGTGTCAAGCTAAATGCTCCTGATTCCAGGCCCAGTATTTTTTGTTCAATGACCATACTCATATCCATCCTTCAGAATAATTGATAACGTCCGTGGCGAAAGCGAAAAACGTCAATGGATTATTTTCGACGGTGATGTGGATCCGGAATGGGTTGAAAATTTGAACTCAGTACTCGACGACAACAAATTGCTTACCTTGCCCAATGGAGAGCGTCTTGCGATCCCACCAAATGTGAGTGGCATCTCATTTCCATTCAGCGAAAATTTGTACACTCATTTTTAAGGAAGGTTACAAACGCGGCTCTTATCTTTAGCTTTATCAGTTTTTAATCTGCGCAGATTATAAGACTTTTTATTGGAGGGTCCCTACATTTTGTTTTTGCATGTTGCGCTACCGCGTACTTTTTTCTTCACAGACAATGTTCCAGGTACGCATTATATTCGAAGTCGCTGATCTGAAATACGCTACCTTGGCTACGGTATCGCGTTGCGGTATGGTATGGTTCAGTGATGAGGTAAGTGTGCGAGACTTGAAGCTCTCTTTTGGCTACCCTTCACTCTTCACAGGCCGGTCAAATTGTGGTCGAAATGTCCCCCCCCCCTTCCGACATATTTAATTAGAACTGGTTAAGATTGTTCCCGGTTGTAATTTGAGGACATGGACTCAAGTGTAAAACAGAGAAACACCGAGACACCAAAACTAAAACACTTTGTAGCAGCAAATTTTGTTTGGAGACCTTTCCTAAAGGTATTGTAGCCCCTAAACACCAATGTCGCACTACACTGACGCGGCGTGTAGAAGCTTGGTGCGTGCATTACGAGGCCGGCGTCAAAACTGCTGGTAGACTTGGCGCCCGGAGCAAGGCTGCCAGGCGCTTTTGCTTTTGCAGGATGTGACAGTAATTCTCAGGAGCTTGGTCTTTACTCTCAGGACAAGGTATTGGCCCTAGAAAAAAGGCCTAGATGATGAGATGCGATCCGTTAGTGGCCTGAATTTTATAGAGTGGAGCAGCAAAAGGTTCTCCTGTTTTTTCTAACTATTGCTATTTTCAGGTCATAACAACTGAAATGATGTTTGAACACTACCTGGCTCGCTTACGCAACGTTTCTATTGAAAGTGACGCAGTGATTGCCGAAGATGCAGCTCCTACTCGATCAGTGACCATTCAAAGGCAGTGTGCTGCTTCACTTCAGTCGCATTTCTCTCCAGGTCTGAACTTAATTGATACTAGGCTTTGAAGCTCAATTTTAAGGCAGTGAGCACGATGGATGTGGGCGGGCGGTTACTGCCAACGTCATTGGTGGAAGGGCTGAGAGGTGTGTGGCCAAACGCCCTCTCGCAGCCCTTCCACCAATGACTGAGAGCGACTGCCCGCTCCAGCCATCGTGCTCACTGCCTTCGAAAAGGGCTCGCCAACGAGACGGTATCGTGCCACAAAATATGTACTGATGTTCAGATGGTTTGGTCCCGTTGGCTCTCAACTATGCTCCTCGCGAACCTCGATCATGTCATGGTTCCAACGCAACAGCGACTCCTGTCGTCATTTTTCGCCATGATGAACTACTCCGTCCGATGCGTCATCAACCATGACGCTAATCAGGGCGATTTCCCTCTCTCAGTAAGTGCTTTGTATTTTGTGTCTGTCAGGGAAGCACTGAATTGTTCTAACCCTGGTTCTGTTAAAGGCCAGTGCGCGCGATGGTTGGGGGCAGGGCGGTTTTTGCCGACGTCATTGGTGGAAGGGCTAAGTAGAGTACAGTCAGACGGTCTGTCGCAACCCCTCCACCAGTGGCGCCGGCAGCAACGGCCACTTCCAGCAATCGTGGCCACTGCCTTCAAAGTTTAGGTTACTGTTGTGTTTACGTTAAGAAACCAGGGGGAAACTTGTCTCGGCTACTTGTGGGCAGAGCACATCCTGTCGCTGGGAAGGGTCTTCCCCAACCAAGGAATTCCCTGTCAAAGCGGCATCAAATATGACCACACCTACCCCCTCTCTTCTTCAGAATAGGGTCTCCTAAAGTTGTGAATAGCGCGTGCGAAACGGGAGAAATCAACTATCAAAAAAGAATTCTCACGCCAAATACGATTCTCCAACGTACGACTCGCCCTGCTTATGGGTAATAACCTTGCGCCAGGCGCACTTCTGAGGTGTCAATCGAGAATTACTTTCTGAAGTTTATGAATTTTCAGCCGGACCAAGTTGAGACCTATGTGACCCGAACAATGCTCACGAACATGATCTGGGCGTTTAGCGGTGACGGCAAATGGAAATGTCGTCAGCAAATGAGTGACTTCATCCGAAATTCAACCACACTCACTTTGCCATCCAATCAACAGGTAACCCATTTTATTATCCAGTCGCTTGTTACTTAGATAATTACCATGGTATGAAAGTTCGACTGCTTACTATTAGGTTTTTTCCTAAAAAAAGTTTTTCAGGCTCCTCTGATTGACTTTGAAGTGCAAATGAGCGGTGATTGGCAACCGTGGTTGAGCCGTGTTCCAGTGATGGAGATTGAAGGTAGCTTTACTTACCCAGCCTTCATTGAAGGCACAATCCGCGATAACCAGATGGGCGGAGAAATAGGCGTGTGCTTCCAACCACCATATTGGTCTGGTCCTCCTCCCCAGGATTGTTCCTTCGTCCTCAATCTTAGTACCAGCTCCTCTTCGTGTCAGGACGTACAGTTGCCTATGGGAGGCCGATGGAAGGTTATGTGTCTCATCTCGTTTCTCCGCCCACCAGATGGTCACGGAATATGTCTTTAAGTTCGCATCAACAACTTGTTGTTTGGGGTTTATTTCTCTCAATACCCTGTTTAGCTCATCGAGTGGCTGCTGCCGATCTTGTCGTTCCAACGATTGACACCGTACGTCATGAGATGCTGCTGTCTGCATGGCTATCTGAGCACAAGCCACTGGTGTTATGTGGACCTCCTGGTTCTGGAAAGGTAATGTGGCCCCAATTCTTCAGCTCTACATCTCTCTATATCTTCGCATGCTTTTTTTCTGCAGACTATGACCTTGCTGGCCGCCTTGCGGTCCCAGCAAGATATGGACGTGGTGAACGTGAACTTCTCCTCGTCGACCACGCCAGAACTGCTGATGAAGACGTTCGATCACTATTGTGAATATCGTCGTACACCGAACGGTATTGTTTTGGCGCCGGTCCAACTAAGCAGATGGCTGGTGATATTCTGTGATGAGATCAACTTGCCCGCTCCGGATAAATACGGTACCCAAAGGGTCATCAGCTTCTTGCGACAGCTTGTGGAATTGGTAAGGTTGTGATACGATTTGTTTCATAGCAACTGAAATAAGAAGCTTTTTTAGAACGGTTTCTATCGTTCTTCGGATCACTCATGGGTATCACTGGAACGCATCCAATTTGTTGGTGCCTGTAACCCACCGACAGATCCTGGCCGTCATCCCATGACTTTGCGTTTCTTACGCCATGTCCCTGTGGTCTATGTTGACTATCCAGGACAGACTTCTCTACTACAGATTTATGGTACCTTTAACAGGTAAGAATTGTAGGCACAGCTCGGCTTGGTGGGGGCATTTTGCAGGTTCCCTTCAGTCACTACCGACGACTCCTGGGTGGAACCGTAAAGTCTTGTAAAGCAATGCTATATCAGGAGCTTCATTGACATTTGCAAGAGCTTACAGGTCTTACCAACTTAAGACGTGTAAGTTAACCGGACACAAAAGAAATTAGCAGAAGTGCAGAATGCCCCTCCCAAGCCAAGCAGCGCCGAATTGCATCCCCATGAAGTAAAAGTCAAGTAAATTGAGCTTGATCGCGCAAATTCTTCTATCCGGCTAGATATAACCATTTCCAGAGCTATGCTCAAGACAGTGCCAGCGGTTCGTGGTCTAGCTGATCCCCTCACTAACGCAATGGTTGACGTTTATTTGGCCAGCCAGGTGAATCCCTGTTTTCTCTTTAAGAGTGTTTTATTCAGTTTTATTATCTAATAGTGTAGTACTGTTTGAAATAAAGCCGTGCCCTCTCAGGAACACTTCACGCAAGACGATCAACCTCATTATGTGTACTCACCCCGTGAACTGACTCGATGGGTTCGTGGAATTTGTGAAGCGATTGCTCCACTGGATGGAATCAATCCTGATCAACTTGTACGCCTCTGGGCTCATGAAGCATTACGATTGTTCCAAGATCGACTTGTTACGGAAGAGGAACGCATATGGACCGATGAGCTGGTTGATTCCACAGCAGAAAAGTTAGTTCTGGAACTTTTTGATTTTTTTCATCTTAGGCTTAGATCTTGGCTCAGGTGGGGGGGGGGGGAAGAGGGAGGGGAAGTCTCAACGTGTTTAGCGCTTCTTACCATTCACACTCTACTTCGCTGCGGACGGTTGGGCGTGTCAGGCAGTATGAGTCACCCCGTCAAAGCCGTTCTCTGCCTTCTTGTTGAAGCGCGCATGCGACAAAAAGTGGTAGAAAACGAGTAATACGAACGATATGATACAGTCATATCACTTGCTCGCTTCAACAACTGGTGGAGAACGGTTTGGCACCGCGCCAAACGCAGCCGCACTGACACGCCCAACCGTCCGCAGAGAACTACACTATACAACACCATTCTCTGGAATTTCGACTGCATTTTTATAGAAATTTGCCGAATTATTGGGACTTTTCTGTACCCTTGGCGCAGCGCTACTAAGCCAGGATTAGATGGTTTCGCCTCTAATTATTAAGACGTTACTATTTTCAGATACTTCGGAGGTGCGTGCAATATCAAGGAGTCGTTACGTCGTCCCCTCCTGTACTCATGTTGGCTATCGAAGCACTATGTGCCTGTCACAAGAGACGAGCTCAAAGACTATGTTACTGCGAGACTCAAAGTAAGACCGTATCCGGATTCCACAGTCCTTTCAATCGGCTAATGTTTATCTGTTAAGGGCTTCTACGAAGAAGAACTTGACGTACAATTGGTTCTATTCGACCAAATGCTCGATCATGTACTGCGCATTGATCGAATCTACCGACAACCTCAAGGCCATCTTCTGCTCATCGGTACTGCTGGAGCTGGAAAGACGACCTTGTCGAGATTTGTGGCGTGGCTGAATGGATTGAGTGTGTTCCAGGTTAGTAAATATGGATCTGTCCGATCGATAAATACTGCTATTACCAAATTATTGTTTTGCTGTTTAGCTGAAAGTTCACTCCAAATACACCGCTGCCGATTTCGATGAAGATATGCGTACGGTACTGCGACGGGCCGGTTGCCGTAACGAGAAGATGTGCTTCATTATGGATGAGTCAAATATGCTGGATACGGGATTCTTGGAGAGGTTGAACACGTTGCTGGCTAATGGAGAGGTGGGGTTTTCTCCCATTCGATTGCGTTTGTGGTACTTATTGATGCTCAGTGATATTTATTGATACTCAGTGATATTAATTGATACCTGGAGCACTTTGTTGATTCAGGTGCCGGGTCTGTTCGAGGGTGATGAACATACAACTTTGATGACTCAAATCAAAGAAGGAGCTCAGCGGCAAGGTTTGATGTTGGACAGCCACGATGAGTTGTATAAGTGGTTCACCCTGCAGGTGTTTATTTATTCCTTCAAGCATTGCCTTTTCATTCAAATTTTCACGGGTTTTACCTTCTCATGTCAACGGATGGGGGGGGGAGTGTTGAGGGGTCGGTATAATTTTCCTTTCTTTTCAGGTCATGAGAAATCTCCATGTTGTATTTACGATGAATCCATCTGGTAGCGGCCTTCGTGAACGAGCGTCGACTTCGCCTGCGTTGTTCAATCGTTGTGTACTGAACTGGTTCGGAGACTGGGCTGACACAGCTTTATATCAGGTAATGGACTTATAACTTTGGCACTGTCTCCCCTGGTCCTGTTGCGGACCCATCTTTCCTAGTCCGAGTGAAAATTTGATTTGGCTAGAAATGTGTCCGTAAGGATAGTATGACAAAGCGAATATGGCATGACATCACTTTGGCGCTGGCGCCAAAACATCTTAGACTAAGAAGTTGGTGCCAAGCGGATGTGATCCTTTAGGTTTGGGTCGGTTGAGCTACTCTTGGACAAGTTTGTGGCCAAATCTGCTGTCGTAAACAGATTTCAGTGACAATTTAACCTGAATTTCGGAAGAAGGGGTCATCAAGAACAGCAGTGATACAGTCTACAACAACTGTCGCGCGTCATCTTTTTTTGTGGGGTCTGAAATGCGTTGATGCTGTGCTGCCCAGTTGGTGTTCTGGGGGAGTCTAAGGAAAGACCTTTTCCTCCCCTTATTACTTACTGACTGTTCCTTCCTTTTTTGAAGTTTGCAGGTTTTCCTCGCAAAAACTAGCCGCCTTCGAGCGGTGTATGTGAGGGGGGGGGGCGGTCGCCACTGAGCAACTATTATGTTCAACCAAAGAAAGTGGTAGTATTATAGGACTTTGGCTGCGGTCTGAAGTAGGCAAGTAGGGGAGAGTGGTGGGGAGATTTTCTTTTTTAAACCAAACACGACCCTCACTGGATTAGACCTCTCCGCTGGGGATTACCCAACCTACGACGTGCCTTGCCAAGTATAGTGAAGTGTTGATGCATTCTAACGAATGTTATCTGATAGAAGCCGGTAGCCTTTTAAAGACGGATACAACCCCTTCCTCCCCCCGTCCCCTCCCCCGTCGCAATGTTGGTCTCCCAAGAATGTGGACAGCAAGCGTGAATGAGGAAAATCAACTACCAAACAACTTTTCTCGGGCCGAATGCAACCTTCAGCTCCATTTGCTCTCTGAACGACGTGCTCTGAGTGGTCTATAGAAAAGGGGAACATGTACTTGAAGAGAAGATCTTCCAAAGATGGTTTTATCTAGATTGGCATAGAGCTGGCTGAGTGCAAGAGAGCAGGGCCATTGTTGGACTGGGTCTCGATACGGTCTAACAATCCACGTTTATGATAAATTAGCTACTCTTTTACTTTTCCCAATAGAGATTGTGTTCAGGTTGGTATGGAACTGACCAACACTTTGGATATGGACCGTACCGATTACGAGCCGCCATTCGCGCTGTCAACCGTCTGCGATTTGGTGCCAAGTCCGCCTACGTACCGTCATGCTGTCATCAATACTCTCGTGCATTGTCATAAATCTGTGCAGAAGCTCAATGAGCAGGTTAGTAATTGCTTTTCTTGCAGTTCCGGTGGATTTTTGATCCATCATTATAGGAAAGAACGGTGCTGTTCGGCTTGGGAGGGGCTTTTGCAGTTTACCTAGTTCCTTTTGCTTGTTAATGTTATTTGACAGGTTGCACTTAGGTAAAACCTGTAAACTCCTTTTTAACTGTAAAGTACTAGCAGTGAGCCTCTTAGGCTCCAGGAATGTACAGGTCTCTAGAGAGTGGCCTGAAGTATCCTGCTGAGTACTACTTGGTGCCCCCACCCCACCAAGCCGAACTGTGCCAAAAGTTTTGCCTTTCTGAGCGGTTTCCAATCATTTTCTTTTTCAACTGAGTGGAGGTAGGTATGTATAACAGGTAGTAATTGTGCTGCAACTCTTTAAAGATAGTGATAGTTGTGAAACGTTTGATTAAAACTTTATTTATTCGTGGTAATCAAATGGAAATATAATTGATCTGTCGAATTACAGGACTCTTTGGTAAGTAGGGTGCTTCTATGGGACATTAGTTGGTTGCTTCTCATTTCTCCTTTGTTGATGATTAAGTTTTCTGGAAGCTGTTAACGAAAATCAGAATTTCTTTCGTTGAATTACCGTCTGCATACGTTTTAGGAACAGAAGCGCGGCCACAGAGTGATGCTTGTGACACCACGCCACTTCCTCGACCTTATCAAGCATTTCATGAGCTTGTTCCACGAAAAACGACGTGATCTTGAGGAGGAGAAGGTATGTGTTTCTTGTGGTTCCTGAAAATCAAGGCATGTAATCTAGCAGTATGTGACTTTAGGTCCATCTGAACATTGGTCTAAACAAGATCCGTGAAACCGAAGAACAGGTGAAGGAGCTGCAAAAGAGTCTGACCTTGAAGAGCCGCGAGCTGGAGGAGAAGAAGACAGCTGCCAACTTGAAGTTGAAGGAGATGTTAGCTGATCAGCAGAAGGTATCGTTTTTGGGTGGTGATAATGCCCATACAATGCAAACTATTTTTTAAGGCCGAAGACGAGAAGCGTCTGTCCGAACAACTTCAAAAGGAACTTTCTGCGCAACTGACGCAGATAGCAGCCAAAGAATAACTGAAGTCAGAAAGCCCAGTCAAGTATGACCCTATGCAAAGTCTCTCCCGCTCTCGTAGTTAACGATTTCTGGGCACAATCTGAGAAGATGACTGGTCCCCAGAACATCATAAGGATCATTCAGGTCGAACCCGGCTGCGAAATAGAGCCCACAGCTTCAAAGAATCCGGAAGAAAGTCAACGGTCAGCTCAAATCAATGCAATTCACCAGTGATGGGAACTGCCTAAACGCGATTGCAATCTTGGCTAGTCAAAATGTCATACGCCGGATGGAAGGATGGCACCTATTTTTGCTTTTGAATGCTTGGGTATTAGCAGGGCCAAACCGAGAACACGGGCGTAACAAGCAGTCAGTCTCACTCCCTGCATCCTAGTGAGATCCTGGAGTTCAGGGGAGTTCAGTGACGGAGGGGGTCACTTTGCACTTTGCAAACTCTCCTAGTACGTGTGAGGCCTAGAGAGCTATAGTGATGAATCATTACAAGGGTTGACAGGTTTCACCATGCTGCTCGATACCTGTTCCAGCTTGTCGGAGGGCTTACGTTTCAGAAGCGAGGCGTCAGCCGGAATTGAAGTAACGAATGCGCAATGTCCCTACCCTGTGCCAGCCGAACTGCTCAGACAAGTTCTCTTTCCCCTCTGGAAAATCATACTGACCAGAGATCCGTACGAATTCCAAAACATGCTGAAACAACAAAAAGTTGGTGGCTTTCTGAGAAATAAAACACTGGTACCTCACACACATTGAGGGATCCCATCACCCCCCCCGCTCCCCAGATGTCGATGTCCGGCTCCCCGTCTGGAACTTGCCACGGTCAAAGTACAGGCATTGGGAAAGTCTAATTCCTTCCTTTCCGCCTGAAAACCTTTTGCGGGACCTTGCTGAAAGACCTGTGAATTCTTGTAACACAAAATGGCTCACTTGTAACATTATCATCCTCGCAAGAGTTGACAGGTCTCACGCTTGTATCTGTTAAATAACGGAACCAGCCCAAAATGTAGAGAAGTGCAAATGTCCCTCCCAAGCCGAGCAGCGCCGATTGGTGACTCATTTTGCAGTAATTGGGTGGGAGGAGATAGAGACTCGTTGTGAGTTATTCAGTGGTTCGCTCTTTGTTCTAAAGTGATAGAGAGAAGAGGCACGCCGGTGAGATGTTCCCTTGTCTCCGCTCATACGTTCGGTGCGAAATGTCCCCTTTGACAAAATGAAATGCCACCTTACTGGATAAACGTACAGCGAATGCGTGGCGCATCCGGATGAATCTCTGCTCAGCCTTCCACATTTTGCTAATTAGAGCAGTATCCAAATGGAAATTCATTCTTTTGGTTGTATTATAGAGTTTCTGATATTTTTTTGTTCAATTCAGGCAATCCGTGGTGTTATGGTCAAAGACGATTTCATGCCGAGAATTCTCGCTTTCGATACTGACAGTATCACTACGGATATTTTGAAGCAAATGGATAAGTATGTGAATAATCCTGACTGGGACTTCGACAAGGTAATTTCTAGGCTGGCTACATTTTTCAACGTTTTTGGGGGAGACAATTATAAGGCTCTCCTCTTTTTTGAATAGAAATATTGTTCAGCTGTTCAGTGGAGTTTTGCCTTCTCTTTTATTCTGGCCCTTCATTATTACATTGCTATTGTTTTTCTTGATTGTTAGGTCAACCGTGCTTCACAAGCTTGCGGTCCTATGGTGAAGTGGGCGAAGGCTCAACTGCTGTACTCTGGAATGTTACATAAAGTAAGCAGACGTCAGTTCTCGTGTTGCTATCATAAAAAATCGCTTTGAAGGTTGAACCTCTTCGTAATGAGCTGAAGCGGCTCGAGTCTGATGCTAAGAAGAAGACCACGGAAGGTAACGAGGTCAAGGCACGTATTGCCCAACTAGAGCAGTCAATTGCTGCTTACAAAGAGGAATACGCGCAATTGATTGGACAGGCAGAAAGCATCAAGATGGATTTGGCAACTGTCCAAGAAAAGGTCGGTGCTGAAATATGGATTAGAATTGATCAATTATGGTTATTTTGGTGCAATTTGGCTAAGAGGGGGTGCTGAAAGAACTTCTTGTGCAAAACTGGTATTGTCATATTGCGGATGAGGATTTTTATTTTCTGGTGGGAAGTGAACCATCTCCTTTGTGAAGAAAGGGGTTGGGCAATAGAATCTCCATTCAAAATTTCAGTACTGCACAAGGAGACTTTTGAATGCCCCTCTTAGTCCAGGTTAGCTCCTGCTGAAATTTTATTTAGTTTGCTTCGTTTTTATTGCTTACTGAAACGCGGGTTATTTAGGTTGGGCGATCAACGGAGTTACTGTCGTCGCTGAGATCTGAACGTGATCCGTTGGTCCGGTGGTTGTGATGGATTTGCTCAACAGATGGACACGCTTATTGGAGATGCCGTCATAACTTTCTGGGGCGTTCCTCGAGCTTACCCGGCGGGTTAGGCTTTGAACTGCAGGCAGGTACGGTAAGGAGGGATTATTGATTGTCGATTCACCGATCTCGTTACTCCGAATTCGTAAAGAGTAACTGAGAAACTTCCATATGCTCAGGCGAAATTGGTTTGAAGAGTTTGTATTTTTCCGTGGGCAATGAGAAGGAGTGGCGACGCTGATAGAGGAGACTCGCACAACTCGCATCATTCATCTCAGTTGGCGGGTCCATGCCGTGGGCCTCACCGTATCGGAGAGGCGAGCGCGTCGATGAGGAAAGCAAAAAGTTTGTTCACCCCACCCTGGTGGAAAGTTTAGCCAGAACCGACAACTTTTCCGCAACACGTGGGTGCGCATTGAGAACCATAAGGTTATCCTCATTGATGCCCCCTCTTTCCAGTTTATCGATGAAGACATAAGTGTCGGCCAATGGAGAGTAAAATTGTAAATTGTAAAGGACTTCTGCGTTAATTCAGCGGCGTCGATCAACCATTTCATAAGTGAACATCCATCCGGAATCTCTTTGGCAATTTGATTGAACCATGAAGCAATACAGCTCGCACGCGACAGCTGCGGCGTCGCCTATCACGCCCACCAGGCGGCAACTTAGCGGTTGCGTTCGGAGTGTCGCGTTGTGTGTCTCTTGTCCCTAACGTAGAAGTAAATAAATAAAGAAATAGCTAGACTAGTTCGAGGGGCATTTTAATTTTACTTGTCACTAATCACGCATTTTAAGCTTCGAGACATTCTGTTCCATCGGTGGATCGATCATGTGCATGGTGCAGGAGTGAAATTCCGTTCTGATTTGGCAAGAATCGAGTACCTCAGTACGGTGGATGATCGTCTGCAGTGCAGCAAGATGATTACCGTAAGTTATAGGAAGTTTGTGAAGGCAATTCATGTGAGAAATGCAAAAAATCGCATCTCTGTAGAGGTTGCATGTAGTGTTGTAAAATGTTTATTGGATTTTATGGGAGAAATGTTGGCTTGGTAAGGACATTTCCCTGGTTCCCGATTGATCACTGCTGTCGTGGAAGGACTTTGTTATTTCTGGAGGAAGGGCTAGGTACGACAACAGGGGCGTCGTACCCACGCTTGACAGGTTTAGCAAGTGTAAACGTGTGATTTAGCAGGAATTAACAAAAGGAACCAGCAAAATTGCAAAGTGCTCCCCCCAAGCCAAATAGCCTTTTATCACCATAGGGTGCTGATGCTTTTATTGCACTCCTCTTTTATCCCTCCAGGCTGTTCCGTATTTTGCCTAGGTGGACGATTTGTGCTCGGAGAACGCAATCATGCTGCATCGCTTCAATAGATATCCTCTCATTATCGATCCATCTGGTCAAGCTTCTGAATTCATAATGAAGCAGTTTGCTGGAAGGAATATTCAGAAGACGAGCTTCTTGGACGACTCATTCAGGTTAGAGAAGACCTCGAGAATGATTAGTTTATCTTTTTTCCCTCAAGGTGGTTCCCTTTGACGAATAATAATCAAAGGAATTAATGTAACCAACGGCAGGAAATGTTTTTTGGCGTTCAGAAAGAATCTAGAATCGGCTCTTCGATTTGGTAATTCGTTGTTGGTGCAGGATGTCGAAAGTTACGATCCTATTCTGAACCCAGTTTTGAATAGAGAGGTAAGTGTACAGTCCGGGTGGAGGGGGGGGGGAGTTGAGTTTGGCGCGTCGGCAGCCTGTTCTGCACCAGTTGGGTAAGCTGGCAGGCGACCACATTTGGCAGAAAATGGGCTGGCGTAGCGCCAAATTCGCCTCCACCTCGAAACGCCCTAGCGAGCAAGAGTATGTTAAAGTTTTTCCGAATTCTTCGTTGTTTCGGTGGGCGGAGGCAGAGAATCGCTTCAGTGAAGTGTCCCTTCTATTTACTGCGTCAGAAGGAAGCACTCACTGATGAGCAAAGCTTAGTGATCCTCTGGTCGCCCATAAATATGTGGCAAAATGCATCTCTAAGTTCTCTGTGTGCCCTCTGCTGACGTTGTTCACATGTTACTTCTACAAAATTTATTTATTTGTCATGCACGCATAGGTGCTCTAAACAGTGCAAGTGCAAAATTGGAATTTATGCTGTGGGATTTCTATTTGGACATATTTAAATGCTCCTTCCCTAGGTGAAACGTACTGGTGGACGTGTGCTGATAACGATCGGAGATCAGGACATCGACTTGTCACCAGCGTTCCAGATATTCCTGATCACTAGAGATGCATCGGTAAGTTCTCATGTTTTCTAAGGCTTTTATGAAATCCCCAACACCTGATTTTTGCCAAAAAGGAGTTGAAAGTTAGTTGACTCAGATTGTCAAATATTCTCCAAGCCCTCATTAAGGTCTCCTAACGCGTGTAGGGCATGAACCGGTAGAAGAGGGGCTTAAAATCTGTAGAAGAGGAAGCTCAGACTCAGGAAAGGTCGCAAGCGGGAGGCTCCCACCCTCATCCAAAAAGGTCCTGTCCTCTTCGGTTGTCTTCACCCTAGCTCTTGCTTCAGAGATTCAGAGCACATCGTTTCTGTTCTGTCCTAATTATTGGTGACATGATGACAGGTGGGTGGGTGACAAGACGATCGTAATATGCTGCGCTGGTGGGCGTGGAGCGACACCGCTCCCGCGAGAGACGAGCTGTCCAGCCTAGCCGTTCAAATTTGCATGCCAAAGGGGCGAAAAGAGTATACATCACTGGACATCCGCATGTATTCATATCGGTTCGGCTGCTTCGAGCGGCAGAACGATGAACATAAGGAACTTGCCGCGCGTCGTCGCATGATTTGCTGCACGCGACATCGCGGCGAACTGTGGTTTTCTTGTGCGCCTCCCATGGCAGGCAGCTGTCGAAGAATAAGAGCCACTTTGCGCGTTATTGCTTCACCACTTGACCCCTCTTCCTCTTGAGAGACGGACAAGACAACTGTAATTTGTCGCGTCGTCGCGCGGCAGATTGTCGCGCACTACTTGTCGATCGGAGCAGTGGAACTCATTCGAACTCGAGCCGAGACAATATTGTATGACGACGGATGTGATTTTTGTGTTCCTTTGATCCTCAGACTCAGAGCCGGGCACAACAACTCGTCCTCCAGGCGCGGCGCCTCTCGCCGCGCCCATCAGCGCTGCCGACCTCCAACCAAATCAGCGTACTTACAGCTTAGGACCAGTCTGTGGTCGTGGTCATGGCCTATGTAGGGAAGGCCACAGTTGATCCTGATGCTGTATAGGCTGGAAAAAACGGCAGGCAAGCCGCACGTATCAGCGAGATACCGCTGCCGTGCCCTTATCATGGTGGGAAAGCATGAAGCCGCTATTTGGCTTGGGAGGGGCATTTTTTTACTTTCGCTGGTCCTTTTTCTCTAGTTCATCTTAACTAACAGATCCGCGCGTTTGGTGGAACGTGCCGTGAAAAGTTTGTTGTGGAGCTGTTACATCTGTTCTCACACATTGGGGATCTCCAAGGTCTACAAGCTTTTGCTGAATCCCATTTTTCCCCCCACCAAGCTCGCAACTTTCATCATTTCACATTTTTTTTTTAATTTTGTTTTATTGAGTCCCCCCGCGAAGTATCTAGCGAGGAGAGGAGTGGTTGGTGGAGTTTACTCCTGATGTATGCTCTCGTGTGACGTTTGTCAACTTCACAGTAACCTCATCCAGTCTTGCAAGTCAGTGTCTCAATCAAGTACTCCGAAGTGAACGACCAGATGTGGACAAGAAGCGCAGTGACCTGTTGAAGCTGCAGGTTTGCTTTGATCTGAAACCATAATTGGCTTTGAACGGCAGAGTTATTGCTTGTTTGAATTACAGGGTGAGTTTGCCGTGCGCCTCCGCCAACTCGAAAAAGCGCTTTTGGCGGCGTTGAACGAGAGCAAGGGTAAGATACTGGATGACAACTCTGTCATCGGCACCCTAGAAAAGTTGAAGAACGAAGCGTCGGAAGTGGCAAAGAAGGCAGCCGAGACTGATAAAGTCATGGCTGAGGTGAGTCAAGGCTCATGCCCACAGGACCACTGGAAGACTGCGTTTATACCTCGCGACTCGAGAGTTTCAGTCGCGCGATTTCAAAATTTCATGGCTGCGACGGACTGCGCTCCACCGCTAATTGTGGGACGGCTGTGGCTGCAAATCCAATCACTTTTAAGATAGAACTTCTTTCTGCCATCGTAGCATCAAAAAATTACCTATGAACCACTATCAAACGCATTCGCGCGACATAAGCGTCCGAGTCGCTGAGTATGAACGCGGCCTAATGGATTTGCACATTGGTTAGTTTAGGTGGAAGCAGTTTCGGCACAATATCAACGATTGGCACACGCATGCGCCCAGATCTTCCATACATTGCAGCAGTTGAACGAGGTGAGAGGATGTGCTGTAATCTGAAGCTCTAAGCTGGCTGTGAAGAAGCAGCAGCTTGAAAAGCTGTTTTCAGAAATGTACAAACTTCTGTTCAGGTTCACTTCTTGTACCACTACTCGTTGGACTTCCTTTTGGACATCTTCACGTGTGTACTGAAATCACCCGAATTGCTTCAAACTCAGGATCATATGCAACGGCTCAACATTATCACGTCGAATTTGTTCCAGGTTTGACACCATCACTATTAAATATTTCGAGGTTTTCCACCTGCTCAGAATTTGGGGCTTTTTGGCTTGGAAGGGTCAATAGAGCTTTCGCTTGTTTCTTCTGCTAGTTCTTATTAACTAGCAGGACTCACCAAGGTGAGACCCGTGAAGTCTTGTGATGCAGTCAAATAGTGCAAGTGAGCCACTTTGGTTACAAGATTTTACAAGTCTTTAGAAGGCTTGTACACGCTGCGCTGGGTACCAATTGGTGCCCCCACCAAGCCGAATTTTGTGGCTACATTACATTTGGATGTGTAGCAATATGATCGTCAAAATGTCGCTCTCGGCGAGTTACGTGTCGAGTGCCCCAATTGGACCTTCAGATACTTTACCTTTGCACCTGAGCGGACGCAGTTTCCTATTGTTCAGTTTCAGTCGCAAAGCAAGGTACGGTCTTGTTCGCTATAGGACGCCGAGGAGTGCCAGAGAGA
>MU925990.1:3700-15385 GCA_036418165.1 Cooperia oncophora
GCCTACGCACTGCACATTCATCCGGAACTATGTTAGGACTTCCGGGTCGGATTTTGGCAATAGTCTTGCGCGGTTAGTCGATGCGAACACAAGTCATAATCACCACGCTCCCAGGGAACGTTGGTCAGTGGGTTATTTTCTTCAATTCCAGTTTCCCAGCTACCACATGGGACTTCCGCCCTCATTGATGTGTGTAGTTGATATCGTAGCAATCATTTGGGGCGGTATTAAGAAGTGAGCCTGCCCTCGGCTGCCTTTCATTAGCGATCGGGAAGTGATCGATTTAGGATAGAAGCAATCAGTGGTGAAAACGCCGCGGCTGCTCTTGACACCGCCCCGACTGATTGCGACGATATCAGGTGTATTCACATATTTCGCCACTGTTATGTGCACAGAGCCTGCTCTTAGTTTGTCATTAAAGGCAGAGCCTGCGTTCAGTTGATGTTCTCAAGCCTTCTTTGGATATCGTAGCCCTTCGTACAAGGATGGAGGATGTGCTCGCATCTCAAAATTAGAGGAAAGTACCGCCGGCTCGTAAAGGGTTGCCATCCCGCCCATCTACCCCGCTGCGGCAGTCAGGTGGGCGGGGCGGCAGCCTCTCCACGAGGATCTACGGACAACTTGAACTCAATTCCCTTGAACGCGTCGATTTTGTGCTTTTCTCTGCTCTCTCTCTCTCTCTCTCTCTCTCTCTCGTCCGCGTGGCACTCCATGGTCATTGTGACTTCGCACATTCCAGCTTTTCACGTGTGATAAGTGGCTCACCCGCCCCGGAGTCCCTCCCTTTGAAAAATCTCCTTTTCTTGCCATAGTTCTCTGCACGTCTCGATGCTTTGGCAGGCGCTCTTCATGAGCGAGCGATGCTTTCTTCTTGTATTTTTTAGCTGCAAAACTAGTACAGCCTTCATCTTTGTACGAAGAGTTACGACATCCGAAGAAGGCGTCGGTAAACTCTGAAAAAGACGGAAGACTAGCTTGACCTGGACGGAATTCTGCTGCCGGCTCGCGGTAACGGTTCGCTTTTGCTTTACATCCCTATGTCACCTCTTTCGCAAACAATAACGTTGTGGCTTTCATTGCAGATGTATTTCAGGATGCACCGCACACTTGACATTGAAAAGACAAGCAAGACTGCTTGGACCTGGACGGATTCTGTTTCCGGCCACGCTCAACGGTTCAAGATTGGGGAGGCGCGTGAATGCCCCTAGTTGCTGAGGCTCGGAAAGCCCACAAAGATGTTTCTGCTCTTACAAGTGAGTAATTAGGTGACGCTCAAGGGTAGGAGCGCTTACCCTGTCTAAAGAACTACATATTAAGTCTGTGATAACAGGCGACAGTACCCGAAGTGGGCCGCAGTTCTGGGGATAGGGAGTCCCTGCGGCTACCAGAGCGAAGTAAAATAAGTCGCTCTCGCTGATTGATGATCGGCTGATTTTCGACGGTACTATATCTTGTTTGTTTTCCTAACACAAATCCCGTGTCTGCAGGGAGTTTGATAGGAGTCCTGTGAGCAAATGAGCAGTCCTCCTACCATCTGCCTGATTTTTTCCGGTACAAGACTTAGAGTACTCACCACCACACATGGTTGCGATCTCGAGGAAGAGTCGTTCAAGACGTTCGTCCAGAGCGAAAGCAAGCGAATCGCCATTGATCACCAAAGCCACTCCGCCGTCACCTCCTTTCGCTGATGGGGACGAGTCATAAGCGTTTGCTACTGAAAGACCATCCTCATCAAATGAGTTCATGGCACTCTCATTTCTAACGAACTCACCTCCATAGGTCATCGTGGAGGCCTGGCCATCTCCGTGAATGGTTTCAATCTCAAAACGGGGCTTCTCTGCCTCCAGCATGCCATTCTGCTGCAAAGAGTCGTGCTGCTAGTGAAGGCTCAATTCATCAAAGCAGAAATGAAAGATTATTTGGAGGGACCCGACATAACATCTTGTCGGTTCTTTCCAAACAGCGCCAGATAACCCCAAATGCAAGCTCTGTTAGGGTAAGCAACCACTAAAGAGAAGCAACAGATCGATGCTGTTAGTAAACTGAGAATTAGATGTTAATGGAGAGTTACAGCAGTACCGTTTCGCCTTCCTCAAGTACAGCGATAATGTTTCGTATGTACTCATCTACGGTCCTATCCCTTAGGTATTGACGCGGTCGTCGCTAACCGAAAAAGGGGACATTTAGGAGATAAGAGAGAAGGAGAAGGGGAAAGAATGGGAAAGAAGGGAAGAGGGTGAGCTTGGTTGAAGTGAGCATACCAACCGCGTGGTTCATAATACGATCGAAGGTGTTCTTGGTGTCTTTCAGCTGGACTTCCACCTCGGATTGAGTCTGGCCATCGATGACGACGATCTCCTTCATGTCGTCTGTCAAAAGACGGCACGAATAGGCGATGTTGATTGCGGTCTCCTGGAATACAATGGAACTTTCTAGAATGAGCTAAAAGCGAATCCACACACTCCTTGGGGTCGTACTAACCGTCTTATCGCCAGTGAGTACCCATATTTTGATATTTGCTTCAGCTAATCGGGCTATTGCCTCTGGCACGCCGTCCTGGAGTTTGTCCTCGATTGCTGTCCCGCCAATCAAAGTCATATCTGGAAATATTTGTTTATTTACTGTATGCATCCTTAGGGGCGCTACATTTCTCGATGCCATAAAATCAGGTCGAAACTTAAAAAGACAGAAAAATGAAAAGAAAAGAAAAAAAAACGGAAATATCGCGATGGCTCGAACGCTTGAAAGGGTTCTTGAGCCTTAGGCCGCGTTCATACTTTGCGGCAGTGTCCACCAACGTCTACCAGCGTCCACTATCGTTCCGTGTCCGGCAGCGTCAACGACTAGGAAAGTATAGTAATTGATTGGTGTCTACCAGCGTCTATCGGTGTTCACCAGCGACCGGAAGCAGAGAGTATGGGGAAGGGTAGGGTAGCAAATAGGTCGTGAAATTACGGCATGTGCAACCGCACCGCACACTGCTAAAGCACAGAATTATGCATTCAATGTACGGTGTAGTGTAGTTGTACGGTGCGGTTGCACACGCCGCAATTTCACGACGCCTAATCCAGCTGTTTGCTACCCTCCTACTTCCCCATACCCTTTACTCTCGGTCGCTGGTGAACGCTGCGAGATGCTTGCAGACGCTAGACCGATACCTGTCCTTTCTGAGTCGCTGACGCTGGCGGACGCTTGGAACGCTAGGGGACGCTAGTAGAAGCTGGTGACGCTGGTGGACGCTGCCGCTAAGTATGAATGCAGCCTTACCTTTCTCCATTTCCTCATACACAGCTTCGAGCTTCTTCTCACGATTGTACATATCAACGGCTGCTTCATGTTGGCGATTCTGTAATGTTAAGATCATTTTGTCGCTCTTATGGCCCTATGCCGAATAGAACCCACAATCCAGTCCTCGAAATAAGCCGGCTCGATGTCTTTGTAGGCCAAGCAGAGTGTACGGAGACCGATGTTGGCGAATTCGGCCAGATGGGTGTTGGTGGAACTCACCAATAGCGGTGATGTCGATTGCTTCAACCTGATCAGAAAAGAGTCGTGACCTCAGAATGATGGAGCTGCATCTAGTCAGACCGCTTACCTCTGCATGATCATCATGTCAGCTCCTTTGCAGTAGAGACGTATTTTACCCTGCGAATTTCTCGTAATGACCGACATACGTTTACGGTCATTGTTGAAATCCAGAATGCACAACAATTCGTATACCTGAAAGAGGTGTAATCTTAGGAAAGGCAGTGCACTATTTTGCTTTCTTGAATTTCTTAGCGAGATTGGTGGATTTTCCCCAGTTTTCCCCGAAAAACTGCCGAACTGCCGTCGAGCGGGGGGGGGGGGGAGGGTCAGGGTCACCACAACTACTAAATTCAACTGTTGAAAATAACAGTTGTATGTATAAGACTTTCGCCAATACGCCAACTAGGGAAGTATCTGAAGGACATCAAGTAACCCTACTATGCAAATTTACATCGACATCTACGACACGACATTTACATCGAATTTGGTGAGAAAGCTGGGGCCAAATAGCGCCAAGTTGGCGCCAGTGCCGAAAACGAGTGTTGTGTTCGTGATCAGGACACCGAGTGACACTGTGTGGGCAAACTTTCAGCGAAAGAATTTTTTTGACTTCTCAATAGTAGTAGTTTGATAGTGCCGATTTTCAAGTGGTACAACTACAATCAAGGTGAATAAGTCCGCATATGCAGTAACGTAACGCGCCTTTCCGCTCAAAGTACCCGTATTCGAATGCTGTCTCCTAATCCTGACCGCGCTAATCTCGTGGTGCAACTATTGCGTAGATACAAAGGTCCCTCTGCGAAAAATGCACTCAGCGGTAAAGAACATCCAGAAGTGAAAAGGGCGGACAGGTAACGCGTTAGGCTGTGGTTAGGCGTGTGGATGGCGGTGCTATAGCGCGGGCGGAGTCGGGAGACGGCTTCCGGGTAACATGCCTTCCAGCAGCGTTCTCTTACAGTCAGGAGCGAAGTGCTTGGCACGCTACTGCGCTTGCGGACCCATTCACCTCGCACCCAGCAAGGAATAGAATCCACAGAGGTGAATGTACAGTTCCTCTTTGGAAATGCCGTGAGCCAAAGATCCAGGAGGAGATCATCCATAATATGGCCATGATTGGTAGCCTTGCCGGCGCTGTTTATCGACGGGGGGGGGCATTTTGTATTATAATTGCTTCCCTGGTTCCGGTTTACAAATCTCACTCTGGTAAAACTTGTGAACTTGTGAAGCTGGAGCAAGATCGTCTAGCCACCATCCTAAAACGTGTCAACTCGAAAAAAGGGTACCTAGATGGGTTGGCAAATCTATGAAAAGCAGAATGCCCCCCGTCGATAAACAGCGCTGCCTTGCCATAAAGGTCCACTATCATCAGGCTAGGATGGAGTGGGTAAGCGTAATTTACTAATTGTGGCAAGGAGATCAGTGTGAACAGCGAAGCCACCCAGAAAGTTGGTAGAATTTTGCCCTCCAACTGCTGCTATGGAGGTGGAAATTAGATTGTATTGAGCTGAGGGAAGAAAAGTAGGTAGGAGCGAGGACGGAAAAGTGTTTACAACCGCCTTTCCAAAATCACGTGATTAATCTTAACAATGTCAAAGAAATCCTGGAAACGGCTCAGTTTCGAAAATCTTCCATTCCACAACTGCTATACATAATCTCCAACTTTCTACAGCTTAAGGCCTTCGTTAGAAACCCCATTCTGCCCTCTCCCTCACTTGAAATTCGCCATGGTTTTGGAATAGAGTTTATTTCCTTGTTTCGCAGTTGCATCCGTCATCAGTACTGGTTCCCAACTATTCGTCATTCTTTATAGCATCGTCAAATCCTAACAAGTTCTCCATTTTCTAAAGAAGCAACCACCACAATTACATGTTGCTGATATCCAAATCGAAAATTAGAAACTCCATGGTAAGAGAAAGGTGAATCAGAAATAACAAGTACCTACCTCTTCCTTGCCCATCACTTCAATGGTGATCGATTGTGGAGTTCGACCTCGAAAGACGAAACCGAAGTTGCGAGCAGCCGATGTCAAAGCAGCTTCGTCCGGTGATTGAGCCTGATAGACGAGCTGACCCTTGTCGCGTTCAGGCATTACCGTATGACACAGAGCGAGTAGTCGCCAGAATTCTGTTACCTGAGAATGGAGGGTGAGCTGTTCAAAGGTGGAAACAAGGCAGAGCGAGCTTCATGAACCTACCTCGGGTACGCCCCTCTTCGTATCATCCAGCAACTTCTTGTCGTAAAACATGAACGCTGTCTCGTAATGCGGATTCCATGAGAAATCGATCGGCTTTGTTTGCTGAAAATCATCTGGAACTGCGGAAAAAACAGAGCAACAACTAAGCCAACTTAGTTTGACAATCTTCAATTTCAAAATTTCATAGGTCCTTATGGTACAGTTTTCAGAGTTTAAAACCTTATCAAGAGGACACAGGGTACCAGAGTGTGTGGGTTCAGGTCAAGAGATCTGGGTCACAGCTGCGTGGCGAAAAAGGCGTTGGAAGGCTGAAAACCTCTGCACTTCAAGCTACATAAACTCGATGTGACGCAGAAGTGCAAAGTAGGCCGAGTAAACCCCTTGAAATATGAATAATAAATATGACGAATATCGAATCTCTTCCTCTGCGTCACTCTGACCAGGAGTTCCCTACCCGTACCCGGAGTCCGGTTCGTCGCCTAGCTTTCGCGTGCCCTTATTTCTGGATACATGGTCTCTTCTACAGTCTTGTCTGCTGCGGACGCTAGGCTTCTCAGAAGGACTTGGATCGGTGCCAGCCCGTTTTCAACCATCTGCCGTCGCTTGTCCTCCTCATCAGTTGGAGGAGAACGGACCGACGGTGTGCCAAACAAAGCCTTCCCCTTCCCACTCCTCCACACGCTACAGAATCCGCTGCGAAAAGGTCATTCACCATCGCTCCCTGAACCTCTTTCAAGCTTTTTCTCGGTAAGTGAAAACTAAAATACAGCAGGGAATTTAATATTCGGCTGAAATAGTTTCCACTGCACATAACGATAACATACCGGTGTGATTTCGATCTGTTCCCCACGAGCGTCAACGACGTTGCCATAGCAAATGCCGTTGATGGTGCACTTGTTGAATGTCATGATGTTCCTGGTGAGTGTCCCAGTTTTATCGCTGAACACGTACTGCACCTGCAATTGTACTGTTTATCATCTGCACTGCCCGTTTAACGGATCGTGTTCTATCTAACCTGGCCCAGCTCTTCATTCAATGTGGTGGTATGTGCTCGTGCCGGCACGCTGTTCTCGCCATTCTCATAGTACATCTCCTGATCGTAGTTGATCCATAGCGAATGGATGAAACGGATGATTTCCACGCTAAACTTGTAGATCGTAAGGATTTCACTCCCCTGCAAAGCACACGAAACAGCGCGTTTGGAGCGTTCATCCCAATCGCGGCAACGCAGTACGAGTTAACCCGGGGATATACACTCCCATCCCTGCAAGCAATAGGGCGTGTGACGCGGCGCGAATTACAGAGTAGCCAACACGCCCTTTTCCCACCAATGATGACATCCTGAGCCTGATACAGCCTGATGGGGAGTCTAATCTTGCTGCGTCCTAAGCCATGTCCCCGTAACACGTCCCATGGTTCGGAGAGATCATGACTCTGAAATCTGTAGTGCTGAATGGGTTGGGCCGCGATATGGATGCTGCTCACGTCAACTCCCCGCCTTGTTCCCGGTTTCTGCTTTGCAACGCCGTCTTGACTGGTAAGGGACGCTCCACACCCGAAACACGCAAAACGCAGAAAAACGCAAGGTAAGTTAATGGTGTGAGTAGTGTACCTGACGTATAACGATATAGGTACGCCAACGGTGTTGGCAACAAAATGCACATAAGGAAAACGATAACAGTCTAGAAAAGAGATGACGGCGATCTGTTGTGAACCTGAACAAAACTGGGCTAGTGGGTGAAAGCATTCGAATAGGCACAGAAAAGCGCAAACTAGAACCTGAAGCCTGTGGCCATAGTCAATCACCTTTTGGATTGCGCCACGAACTGCACTGCTATCATGGGTCGAAAACGGCTTCTTGAATGCAGTATGTCGGACTTCAAGCAGCCTGCCCTGGCAGGCTGTCTTCACTTAGGGAGCGTCCCTGGGCCGTTGGGAAGGCTTCTTGCAACATACGACCTCCCCACTCGGTGGGATCCCTCGAACGCAAGGAAGTTCCGTCCGCGGTACACCACTGTCACACAGCATGTGTTGTTATATCCCTTCCCGGAATGGTCCTGGTGTTAATCAGTTTTTGCCTGGGTATATGTCCAGCACTTCTCTGACCTATAGTGGGAAAAGCGCGGGATCCGAACCACTGACCATTCCCATGGTAAATGGCTCTACTACACTACCTCCGCCTCTGAACTGAAACTCATTAATGGGAGAGATTACTGTGAGAGATGCAACGCAGCACCAAGGAGTCCCGGGTACAGGTTGAGCAAAATTGAGCCCAAATTGTCAGGTTAGTAAAAGAAAGCCATAGGACAGGTGTTTCTCTGGCATTTCTTACACGACGCTTGACCCTGTGCCTACCGATCCTTGGGCTGCATTCGTATTTTGCGGCGTCCGCTAGCGTTTAAAGCGTCCGGCAGCGTCAGCGACTAGAAAAGTATAGATATCGATCTAGCGTCTACCAGCGTGCACCAGCGTCTCCCAGCGTTAGCCAGCGTCTACCAGCGTCCACCAGCGCCTCAAGAGCTTGGGAAGTACAGGTATCGATCTAGCGCCTGCCAGCGTATGCTGGTGTGCACCAGCGTCCACCAGCATCCGGGAGAGGAGAGTATGGCGCGATAAGTGGGTAGCAGACAACTGGTACCCTAGTATCGCGCGATACTCCCTACCAGCAGTCTGCTACCCTCCTATCGCGTCATACGCTACCAGCTGTATGCTATCCTTCTATCGCCCCCTACTCTCCATCCCGGACGCTGGTAGACGCTGGTGCACACTGGCAGACGCTGGTAGACGCTAGATCGATATCTACACTTCCCAGTTGCTGACGCTGCGGACGCTCGGAGCGCTAATGGACACTGCCGCAAAGTATGAGCGCAGCCTAAGGTTTTTCATCCTGCTCTGTCAAATGCTTTGATTAACCAGAGTAGAATTTAGAGTGGCTGCCGAATTCATCTGAGAGAGTAAAACTATTGAGTTATACACCTACTGCATTCCTCAGTCTATTTCATAGCCCCATGGAAATCAAGTGCACGGCCCATAGAGAAGCTTGGCACCAATTGTGGTAAGACTCCAACACCATTAAGTACGGCACTTACCATGCTGCTGCCTATTTGGTACGCTCTCGTCCCATGGCAAATAGATGGTGAACCACCGTCCAGTAGTCCATTCCCACACACCACACAAGATCGTACAAATCAATACACATCGCTATCAGGAACAGTACGATCTAAACGACATGGTTTGGCTGAAAGAAATGAACCTAAACCGAAAGGAACGGTTTCAGCGTTGGCACTCACTCCCATGATCAGAATGTTCAGAAATCGATCGAGACTAGTACGCTTGAATTTCGATTTTCCCGAGTTCATCATGAGCTTCGTGTCTTTGCCAGCGAAAATCACCAACCCATAGCACCTGAAATAGTAATTTATTTGGCCAGTACGTGCAGCAATATTGATATGCCTTGCTCATGTGATGGTTAACTGGGCCTCTGACGAGAACGATCCAATCCAAAATGTCAGCTCTCAGAAGTTTTCAAGCTTCTCCCAACAACAATTTCGCGAGCAGAGATTTACACCAATTCCCTGGGTTCTGAAGAGAGGTGAATTGCAGGCTAGAAGTAGCGTTTGTCACTGAAAATCATGTGTCTATTTGCTTACTCGCTTCAAGACAAACAGCGCAGCCTTTCAAAGTTGTGTCCACAGTAAACATTTACTTGTGGCTTTTGATGAAATTGTAGCGTTTCAAGTCGAAAATGGTCATATGTTCATGGGAAATCCGTTCAGAATGCTGAGTAGTGGGTTCATTTCCATACAGTCGCTGATCTGCCCTAGTGCCCTTATAGGTCGGAGTAATGGCTAAAAATGTGAAGAAAAATGTATGTTCCGTGGGGAACGCACTTTATTTAAAAGTCCCTATTCAAGGTATGCCTCATTTTCTGTTGCTATGAACCTATTTTCACTGAAGAATGCTTTTCGTTCTGTTGCCGAGCACTATCCCTCCCCTACCACGCCCCCTCCCCGTCGCTCCCCAAAATCCCACAACTGATTGGGAGTGTCATGAGCTTGTTCATTCTCAAATCTACTCCCAAAATACACTTCAGCAAGAACTTGTCACGAGTTCCTGCCACAATGAACAAATACTAGCCTGAGGGACTATACTTTGGCAGGGAGAGGGGAGTGGGGTCAGTAGCACCAGAGCACCACGAAGGTGATGGTAAACATAGAAGACCTAAGTCAAAAACTTCTGAAATGATCTCTTCGAGTAAAAGCAAACCCTCTACTACTGCTTCGCCTGCTATGTCACGAAGGGGTGAAGACATCTACCAGCCCTTCTGGGCTCAGGACTTTTGCGTCGGGCAGCTTCGCAGTTTTCAGGATGAGCCACTCCTCGTGTAGTTCCGTGAGACCTTCGCTCTGATGAAAGGAGACACCAGCCATCCAAGGACAGCGTTCACAGTTCGTTTTCCTGACTCGGCTCTACAAGTTTGGTTTATTGTCAAGTGCTGTGAAGTTTGTGGTTTGTGAGTTTGACCTTTGGGCACTTAGCCCCTCACTCCGTGCGGATTGAATTTTAGGGGTAAGTTCCAGGGTAAGCCAAGGATCCAAGAGGTCTATTATTGACAGCGCTTGAACTAGTGGGAACGATACATACTTCACTGCGCAAATACAGTCGGGCTTATGCTTGGTCAATTGATCTGAGATGTAATTGCTCCCCAATCACTTTCTCCAGGCACCTTAGATCACCTTAGGAGGCGGTTCAAAAGATAAGGCCCTAGTAAAGCCACGAGTACTGATTCGCTATCCCGTGAAAAGCACGTTATTGTGTGATGCAAAAGCACCCTTCGTTAATGGTCACTGGAGATGGTTTGGAATCAAGTCTCACCACCACAGCTGGGTGAGCAGCTCTGGGTCACAAAGCAGCGTCGCGCTCCTTTAGGGTGTGTTCCATTCTCAAAGAACCACGGTGAGAGTGAGTCGAATGAGCACGCCTGAAGACAATTCCTGCGATCAAGTATTAGGGGAAAATCGACACCTGTGACGTTTGGGCAACCCCTGGTTCACAAATGGTCTCTTTGTATCCTCCAACACTAAATCCCATATTATTATGGAAAAAGAACACGAAAAAAAGCATAGGAGCAAAACTCGTATCAGGAGGCAGCTTCCGAAAACTCTGCTCACAAAACTGAGATTATATTGAACAATGCACGACAAGATTTTGAACTACTGCAAGTGTATCGCTGGTGAATGCGGCAGTGTCAGAATGCGTTTTGCTTTGCTCGCTCGTTTTCAAAGGAGAAGCTGGCCAGGATAAGCAGAACGACCTGTGCCCCTGCAAGAATCGAGACGCCACCGTTTCCTGTGAAAAGCACATGGGATCGTCCTAAGGATAAGACGCAGCAAGCAACAGCATGGTAGTTAGTGGTGTATGGTTGCGGAAAAAAAAACTTGGAACAAGCTTTGAAAAGGCATTCTTATCTGTTCTAATCCATTTTTATACACCAGTATTAGTGTCAGAAGCTAAGAATATAATGTTATAATACAATAATATTAAAATTTTGGTTAAGCGGAGATAGTGTAGTGGCAAGTGGCGCCACTTACCACAAGCGTGGTCTGGGGTTCGAAGCCCGGATCGGCTCCCGCCTGAACCAACCGAGTTTTTCGTGCCTGCGGGGAAAGCTAATTAGTAGTACAGTCGTCAAGAAGATAAAAAAAGTCAACTCTACATTGGCAGCCCACACCCACCCGCAACCCCACCCCCTTCCTCAAAGTGCCTCATCGCCGTAATCTTCAAAATTCTGTCCCTGCAGCTAATTCATCAACCAACTTTCTTCTTTAGAGTAGCTTTCTTAGGGGTACTTAGTTCGAGCAAACAACCTTTTCATGTACAGTTTAAAACTCTTGGGTAAGGCTTGTTCCAAGTTTTTTCCCGCGACTGTATGTATACTCCTTATCCCTGAGCCAGAGTAGGCG
>MU926052.1:0-14782 GCA_036418165.1 Cooperia oncophora
CTGAGAGATGGTTGTTGATTTTCCGTGGTTTTTCCTGTTTCATATGTACTGAAAGCCTTTCTACGCTCGACAGCTCGATGAGGAGGTAACTAGTAGGGGGGGGGGTCGTATCCAACTACGTTTTAGGGTGAATAGCACGGAGTCGATCAAGGTCCGCAAGTAGTGTTGCACCCTGCATCCAGGTCTCATCGGTAGTTTTTTTGGGAAGAACCGAAGAATTTCTCCGAAAAGGTCGGGAGATGGGAGAACAGAGGAAGATGGGAGGCAGGATGGGGGATGGGGAAGCATTGTTCGTACTAGAAAAAGGAATTTTGAGAAGGGGAGGAGGTTAACCTTGCAAAAATTTCCTTCACAACGTGTCTTCGTCTCAAAATAGTCTGTTTTTTGATGAATGTCATGTGGAGGACTGACGCATTCTCTCGAAAAAAAAACAAGAAGGTAAGAGAAGTAAACTCGTTGGGATACCAAAAAGCTGTGATCATTTCCTGTCTTACTGTAGTCTACGGACTTGATAATTTTTCAGAAGCCGTTTACAAACGCTCACAGCTCGTCTATATGCAAATATTTCAGAGCATTCGACTTATTGATTGTTTCGATTCCCGACAAGATTCCATTCTTTTCTCAATTTGTAACTCGCTGCTTGAAAAAGCTTTTCAAACAGTGCACATCGTTGTTGGGGATTCCCCAACAGGGGAGGGGTCGTATTCGGTCGCTGGGGGGGTCGTATTTGGCTTGCGGCCTTCTGAAAAAGTTTTTGATATTTTTTGTGGTTTTTCATGTTTCATATGTACTGTGTACTCGTCCACCCCTCCCCCTCATCCGTCAACAGGCTCGATGAGGAGGGAAGTGGGTGGGGGGCGGGGTCTTACCGTCTACCGAACATGATGCGGCCTGTTTTCCAAAGCCCTCCCCTATCCTTTCGAATGAAGTCGGTTTCGCTGGGGATGCAGGGGCATATCAGGGGAAAGGGTTTCTGTCAGAAGAACATACCCGTCATCTAATGGGGAACTCCTATAGGGTGCAGTTCGGCTTGGGAGGGTTCGGACTATCGCTACTTCTCTTCGACTGTCTAGCCACCATTGAATAGAGTGTGTTGTTAACATGAGCACTCAAGAGTGTGCAGAACTGTACCCCCCCCCGCTGAGCCGGTAAGCGTTCCCGAAAGTAGACTCTAAAGAATGGGGTGCGGAAATGGGTGTGGGGAGGAGGGAGGGGGAGGAGGGAGGGTGAAGAAATTGTGATACATAGGTTAACATCACCTCCCTGTTGTCATGTGTTGTTATTTTAACTTCTTTCTGAACTCGAACATTTGTCTTATGCCGAGCGTCAGATGTTCTTGGGAGGTCTTTTCTGATTGTTTTCTGCACCACTGCACTCCACGCCGCTGCATCGCACACCCACTCGTACACCTTTCTTTCTCGTATCACCCTGGAGAATTATTCGACTTGAAGGGGGCATTTTGCAGTTTCGGTGGTTTTGGTAGTTTATGTGAGCTAACAGGTTTTAATTTGGCCAAAGTGTAAACTCCCGTAAGGCTGCAAAACTGTTCGAATGATCCGCTTTTTCTACAGGAGTTACGGGTCTTCACAAGGTTAGTGGTAAAAGCTTAGATGAGTACCATTCGGTGCACCCACCAAGCCGAACTGCCCCCAGTCTCGTCTTTCAACTAGCTACTGGTCTATATTTTTACAATTTGCTTTAAAATTACATCCTATGCCCGTATACATCACATAAATTTACATTAATTACACGTATACTACCTTCGCAATCCGGCTGGACGGTGTCATCCTGGAGCGAGCCGACTCGAGGCGTTTTCTACCAATGGCTGTTTTCCACCTAAACCGGTCACTATTGGTAGAAAAAGCAGCCGCGATTGGGCTCATTTCACGTTTTCTGACACCGCCGCGCAGGATTGCGACGGCACCAACTAGACATTGATAGGTTCAGCATCTGGTTGGTAGATAATTTCTGACACACCTTGAATTTTTGGAATTAAATATGAACCAGTGTTTTGTATATTCTTTTTATTTCTCCTTCCATTTGTTTACCCAGGGTATCATCGTTAATTTGTGCAGCGCCATAATATATACTTCTTATCCCTGACACGGAGTAGGCGTGGCATTTGAAGGTGGCTTACACTGGGTTACCAGCTTGATATTACAGTTCGAGGAAACTGTCATCGTGTTTCGTGCTGGACAGAGACGTGACCGCAATTGCGTCAAAATGAAAAGATCCCTGCAAAAGTACGTGGCCACGCCTCCCACATGTTAGAGATTCCGAATCGTCAGCCGTAACTATTAGCGGCATTTTTGGCCTGGGGGGGAGGGGGACAATTTGCACTCCTACTTCCCCTGACTGAAATTCATTGCTTGACAAGAGACTACAGGCTATTCTTTCACATAGATGGTTAAACTCACGGTCAGTAGTACAAACTCCTGACTCGGTGATACTTCATGGCTAAACAGTTTCCTCCAATCACTTGAGGGCTCGACACATCGATTGCCCGGGAGTAACAAAAGTGCAACTGTGTACCCCCCTTTCCGCATCGCTCTTGCTGGACCCACTTGTCCAGTTTTTTTCTTTCATTTTCGCCCATACGGAAAAAAGTTTGAGGTCTTCCTGTGTCTGTCAGAAAATATGCAGAATTTTTTCACAGGTTGTAGGAATAGCTGCGTAACATAGTGGGGTATCCATACGGGTCAAGCGGAGGCGGCGTAGCCTTATAGTTATAGTAAGGCGAGGCGGGTAGTGGACAAACGGCGGCTTAAACTCCGCGCGGTCTGTTCGCATATCCCGCGATCGACTCCCACACCGGGCAACAAGCTTTCTACCCTTCCGGAACGGTAATATTGGAAACCGGAGTTGTCTGAGGATAAAACGTTGACTTGTGCACGCTGCCTCCGCAGGTCATTTATTGGGATCCACATTCGCATTTCAAACAAACGATTCTAATGGAAGTCAAAATGCGAGGTCGCATCCCAATAGATTTCGACGTGAGCTTTATCTTTTAAACATTTTAATATAATAACGGAATACGGTTATATTAGACAGGTAAATAAAGCAAGGAAAAATAGTTAGTGAGTTTTCTTTCAGTAATCCTTTTACCTGCAAAAATTTAATAATTTTCAATTTGTATAGAACTGTTGTGGATCCACGTAAGAACAACTCCAGTTACTTCCAAGTTATTAGAGTACTTACCCATGGAGAATATTTTCTTCTTGTTATTTTTATTTGTTTACCATTTTCTTTCTTGTTCACCTTCTTGATCATTTATATTTGTTGCTTCTTTGGTTTTTTGGTGGTCGAAAAAACTTCTACCTGCTAAATTTTAAAAAATATTCGAAAAAATTTATAAATTAGTAAAAAAAAATAATATTAAAACGCTCTAGTTACAGTCGGACGTCTCGATGACCTCGTGGTCTCCATGTTCGACTCGTTCGTTGTCACCTGCGAGTTCACCGCTTCCTTTACGAGGTTCATGGGCTTATGATGTCGTCTATTTGCCCACACATCTTGAACGTCATGTGAAAATCACAAAAGGAGCACTTCCGTTAGGTATGGTACCTTTCAATTGTTTTTTTTTCGGACTTATTGATTCATTTTACTGGGGGACGACCTTTTAATTCGTTTTACCGTCGATTGATTGCTCTAGTTTGGGCTACATATCAAGCAGAATTCTAAGAAACTCAGGAATCATTTTTTTTTTCGTTTTTATGAGTTGTCAGTTCGGCTTAGGGCCGGGGGAGGGGGGAAGGGGGAGCATTTTGCTTTTTTGCTGCTTTCTATCGACGTGACGAGCCATCAAGTAGAGATTTGTGAAATCTTGTGAAGCCGTGAAGTAGTACGAGTGAGATTCTGTAGAGACCATTTATCAACTTTCGCAAAACAATGAACATGACGATGGGCGGAACCAAGAGTCAAAATGCCCCCCCCCCCCAACTTCTCAAGCCGAACCACGCCTCTTAGTTGAATATACACAGCGAGTGTCTCAGAGACCTATTGTTCGTAGGGTGTCGAAGTCTTTTTTTTTCAAGAACCACTTCCATTCCTTGGATTTTGATCTTTTTTTCAATGTTGATAATTTTTTGATCCCATAGCGTCACCTGACCATTCTTGATTTTATTTTCCGCATCGGTCCTTTTCTAGATATCAATTAATCCCTTCGAGAAAGCGCATTTTGCACCAGCATCGCTCGCATAAGGGAAAACGACCCTTCGACCAGTCCTTTTCCGGGATGCGCCACGCACTCTAATTCCACTCAGTATGGTGACGACCTATTCAGTGCGATATGGGCTATACTACGGCTAGCGGAACCAGCCGGTGTATTAGACAGCATTTTAGTCCTGTTCTTGGTTTTTTTTTACATTGATAGCCTAACCTAGAGAGACGGAGGACTTGGTTGGCGCTGGCGGGAAGCGATCCGGCCCCGCATTTCACTATGCCCCCCGTAGGGCTGAACTGACATTGGTGACGCATGTTTGCATAATTCGACCCGTTCTCAATTCTCATTGTGTTCACCTCAATACATATAGCATCGCTGAAGCGGGAAAAATTCAGTAAAAACTCAAAATCTCGAATATCTCTTTTCGGCGCTTATAACCAGGGTACATTGTGCGGTTGGGGAAAATCCTTGCAAGAAAACAACCCCCTTAAATTTCCGCCTTCTAGCACGCTCTCCGTACCCCTTCCTCACCATTCCCTATTCTGAGCAACATCTTCCCCTGAATTTTCCCACTTTTCTCCCACTTTCTCTAGTTAGTTTCGCCCCAGAAAGGGAGGGGGCGCAAGGGGGAAAGGTACATAGCACACATAAATTGGAACAGGAAAAATCGAGAAGCCGAATATCGAAAAAAGAATTTCTCAGGCCAAATACGACCCTACCCCTCGTTGGAGATTCCCGACATGCGCATTGCTCTGCTAATAGGGCATTTAAAGGACGGCTCGTGCAAAAATGGAACAAGGCACCACCAGGTCTTTCAATGCTCCTTCCCTCTCCAAGGCTTTTAGCACCGCTTTTTCTTTCTCAGTGACCCAACACGTCCTCTCTCTCCAATTGCCGAACGTAGCACCCTCTCCCCCCCTGGCTGGATTCCACAACGATCGTGCATGCATGAAATATCAAGGTAAAGGAAACAAGTGGGAAGGGTGCAGTATGGTCAGCAGAGCCTCAAAACACCAATTTCTATTTCCCCCTCATTCCAACTTATTTCTGTTACATACCGCTGTAGTTCGGTATTTTCCTACCTACTTTCTCAATAGTTTCTATGGAAACATTCTCAACACCTTTTCTTCTCTGGCCCTATCTTTTTTTGGGAGGATCTCCGCGATCGAACTGGTGATCCTAACTCGTTGGTTAGTTATACACAGGTGTAAAGCTTACTTTTCATCCATCAACTCGGAGCTCGCAAGTGGACCAGGGCTATTTTTACCTGGAAAAGTTCCACTATTTTTTTAGTTATTTATTTATTTGTTAGCACATAGAGTGCACTATCTAAAGCGAAAACACAACTGTTAGTAACACAAAAAACAAAGGAAGAAAAAGGAAATTGTTTAGATTCTATCGTTTGAAATTTATAACTAAACGCAGACAAAAGGGAGGGTAAACCGATTAACATGCCCTCCTGATTCTTCTTGATCGGATTCTGCTTTATAAAGCAGCCGCTGTCGAGCCCAAAAGATGAATCTCGAGCGAATGAACAGCTTTTTTCAGCTGAAGGTTCATAAATCAACAGCGAAAGAAATCTGATGAATTGACCCAAACGAATTCCACGTTCGCTGTACATCGAGCTCCTGTAATTTGTAACGTTGTAATGGAGACTTTGACCTTTGGGATGTGTTTGATTAAGAGCTACTGCTCTCTCCCAGCTTCTTCCGGGAAGATAGTAGCTGTTCCTGTTCTCTCGAGAAATCGATATCATCATTCATTCATCTCTAAATCTGAATTCCCTCAATTCATCTTCATTTATTTCGGGAAAAAAACTTGTTGCTCTTTGCAGCGCTACCAGTCCGCTGCGATCGATTCTCTGCAATTTTCTCTGGAATAAATTCTGTTGAAATAAAACCGGGCGCTGTACGGCTTGGGGGGGGGCATATTAAATATTCGCTATTTTAAATCGACGTGTTCTTTGCTTTCAAGAGCTGAAAGGATTCTTTTTTAGAATTGACTTGTAATACCTACAAACTTTACTGGTATCACTTCATGGTTTCACAAGATTTCACAGGTTTCCACTTGTTGATTTGACCTCGATGGGCTCTGAATGCCCTCCCCCCCGGTCCCTAAGCCGAATTGCGCCAAAAACTCAACTGAAAGCTGCTATGGTACGCTGAAAGAGCGCCGTGAGGACTACAGTAAATTCGTCTCGAAATAAGTGAAATTTGATAAATTCTGGTCATAAATTCGAATTCGTCGATAATGTAGCCATAGGTCCGAAAGAAATTGAAGAGCTCAGAAAAGTTGTATTGGGAGGGGGTGGGATTTGAGTATATAGTAGTGAACTCCTCATTCTTTACAGTGGTACATCAGGAAAATTCAGTTTGTGGCGTTTTAGCCGTTTGACCATCTCGATGAAGAACGCTGTTGGCGCCAATTAGCGCGGGACAATTGCGGGCCCGCGAGCCTTACAGCGCGTTAACTTTATAAACAGACGTACAAGAGGTGACACACAATAAAAATTTTGCAAGTGTTATGTCGATCTTTGGTGAGAAAAATAGCGGGCGGCTAGATTGTGAGTATTGACGCCAGCGCTCAAAATGGGATCATTTTTATGACTCTGGTACGAAATAACGTTTTCGGCAATATTTCAACCAACATACGTCCTGTCAAAGTGGGGATTTTTTCGCACAGTACGACCCCACCCTCCTCCCCTCTCATAACCTGGTACGATCACGTTCTCACCAACCCTCACTCCTTCCTATGCAACAGGAAAAAGTGGTATCTTCAGCTGTTAGAAAGATCGTAGCCTTGGTGGATGCCAATCTTAGAAACCGTGATATGAAGCATTTTATTAATTTTTTGGACATTTTTTTTTTTCCCAGCTTTTACCACTGAATGGCCTTTGTCCTATGCGGGCGTGTATAAACATTTTTCCAGGGATTGGTCTTGGATGCTGACAAGGACAAAGGTGTGAATGAGGCGGTTAGTGAAGAAGCATCTGCACAGCAAAAAAGCTATCAGTCTGGATGGCAGAATTCAGGTCATCAAAAAAATCTGCACATTATTTTCTATTTCTTTTTTTATTTTTTCTCATGTAATTGGCCCAGGGACTACCCCATTAGGCTAATTTGTGTCGTTTAGGTTGGCGACTACATCGTCCGAATCAATCAGGAAAATCTGCGTAATGTGACCTCATCGCAAGCTCGTGCAATTCTACGACGGACCAATTTGATTGGCACCCAGTGCAAGTTGGTCGATTTCAAGCCTTTTATTCCCTCACATCTCTCCCATCCATACTATTACTTCTGATTTGTTATCGCAGGAAATGGCTCCCATCTTTCTTCCAGTAGAACTGCTCTCATATTTCCTTCTTATTTTCGGGAATGAACGTCAGTATTGAGTTTTTGATTGAATGCACTTTCGTGGAATGAAGCATCGCTTTCAGTGGGTTTTCAGGGGATGAGCTGGAATTTATGGCCGGTGCGGTTCGGGAGGATAAAATATCGAACTTTGTACGCTGGGGAATCCCCACGGGCGGTGTCGTATTCGGTCGCTGCCGGGAAGGGGTCTTATTTGCCCCGAGAAAAAAATATTGTTGACTTTTTGGGTTTCGCACGCGCTATCCATAGTCAAAATGCTATCATTGGAGGGGCCGGCGTAACTGCTCACGTAAACTGCTCATAGGCTTCGAGAGGTGGGGTTGTGTTTGTATCTTACCACAAACTTTTTTTCGTTTTGCAAAGAAGTTTTTTGCTGATAGTTGACGTTATCGCGGCGTATTCGTTTCACAGGTGCTAATATTAAAAGCTCATGCGGAATGCAGCTGGAGATTTCCTGAGCTCATTTCAAGAGGGATAGAAGACAAAATCGTTTAAATGAGGGAAAAGAGTCAGGGGGTCGCTGTTAGCTAGAAATTTCTCCCCATCGACAAAATAGTGTTGCCACTTATATCCCAAGATGGGAAGCGCTGGCATGTGCTGCGACTGTAGGTATGCGCTCACCTTCTTTTTGTACATTGTATCGTTTCTTTCCCGCATATGCACTGGGAGAAGAGTGCGCCAAACGGTAAGAGCCATTAAAATGTGTTCATACTTGCGACAACGTCTCCAGCGACCAGTAGCGTCCACCAGCGTCCCGAGCGTCTGGCAGCGTCAGCGATAGAGTATAGATATCGATCTAGCTTCTGCCAGCGTCCATCAGCGATCAACAGCAGACTGAGAGTAAGGGGCGTTAGCAGGGTACCACCCAACTGCTACCCTCCTATCTCCCCTTACTCTACCAGCAGTCTGCTACCTTCCTACTTCCCTATACTCTACCAGCTGTCTTCTACCCTCCTATCCACCCATACTCTCTACCAGCAGTCTGCTGCTCGCTGGGTGGACGCTAGCAGACGCTGATAGACGCTGGAAGACACTGGCAGATGCTAGATCGATATCTATACTGTTCCTAGTCGCTGACGCCGGACGCTCGGAACGCTGGTGACACGCTTGTCGCTGGTGGACCTGCCGCAGAGTATAAACCCAGCCTCAGAATGCACCCCACATTTCAAATAAAGTATGCGGCCACTTGCTCCCTATTTTCGGGATACGGTGCGTAATAAAAGGGAATGGGAATGATGATGTGGCGATGCAAACTAACGGGAGCGCAAACCAGCCAAAATTTAGTTTGTTTATTTACCTATGCCACACGTGAACGCACTGAGAGAAGACATACAGTTGATAACATCACAATCAGTGGGGGGGGGCGATTTTGATAGGAATGATATGAGCCCACCCGCGGCGTTTCCTTCACTGGTTATTTTCCTTCTGAATCGATCACTAATCAGTCACTACTGGTATACCAAGGCAGCCGGGGGCAGGCTCATTCTACTCCTCCTTTGACTGCTACGTTATAACTTGACTGCTCCTATTTGCACTGCTACTAAGATTTTGAGCTACAAACCGCGCCATAGGCGCTGGCGCCAAAACCTCGAAGCACGGAATTTGTTGGAAACTCAATATTTAGTAGATTACTCGACTTCATACTACAACTTTGTAAACCTTTGCTCAATGAGTTTTAAGGGGAGGGGCTCCTTCAAAAAAGTTTCAGTTCCGTCAAGCACGTACCCTCAGTCCGGGCCAAGATTCGCATCATCGCTTCTATGTTTATACTAGTACAAAAGTCGAATGTTTTTATGCGATTTTACGAGCTTCGGAAGTTAGAGGTCTGCCCCTGATTCATACGAGTCTCTACGGCTGCGTTCCTACTTTGCCGCAGCGTCAACCAGCGACCAATAGCGTCCACCAGCGTTCTGAGGGACCGGCAGCGCCAGCGGCCAGGAAAGTGTAGATATCGATCCAGCAGCGCTTCGAGGGCTGAGGAAGTATAGGTATCAATCTAGCGTCTGCCGGCGTCTGCCAGCGTCCACTAGCGACGAGCAGCGTCGTTAGTGGAGAGTAGTTAGTGGAGAGTATTGGGCGATAAGAGAGTGGCAAACAGCTGGTACCCTCCTATCGCCCCATACTCTCTACCAGCAGCCTCGCTGGTAAACGCTGGCAGACGCTAAATCGATTTCTATACTTTCCTAGTCGCTGACGTTGCCGGATGCTCGGAACGCTGGTGGACGCTGCCGCAAAGTATAAACGCAGCCTATCCTCTCATTTATATATGCAGGTACAGCAAGTCAAATTGCTCTTCCGTTCCAAAGTCCTTTACTGCAAACTCCAACCTTTTAGCTTCTACAATTTGAGACCTCACCTTTAGGATTTATGCTAGACCAGTCGGATCACCCGACTGCCGCCGGGTGCTCTTCCTTCTGTATCACGGCCCGGCTTCGCTGGGATTATTATCAAAATTTGGGCGTGCTCAGACTAAAGGGGTGGGGGAGGGGTTACATTAGCTCGCTACACTCTTTTGCTAGTTTCCGTGAACTTATACGAGTCTCGCTTCGTTGAAGCATGTAAAAGTGCTGTCACGAGAACTCAAAGGTCTCCACAGGAGGCATCAGTAATGATCAATGGAGGACAAGGGAAAATGCACCCATCAAGGCGAACTGAGAAATTTTTTCCAGAGGCTGACTTGGTTACAGATTTGTCCTGAGGGGTGGGGAGAGGAGGTGACGAGGTTGAATGACTCTCAGAAAAAAGGTAATGCGTTATGCAGTATTCGGACAAATCGATCTGAATTCCTTCAATCGCCTCAACTTTCTATTTTCCCTGCGCTTCCAGGTCCTCTATGATCACTGTGACCCTACAAGTTCCTACTTTTTTACGACTGATAGTGAGTTAGTCACTCCACCAACGTCAACTTTCCGTTTCCTGGATAAGAGCTCGTTCTTGACTCGCGACTGTTTTCGCACCATTTCGATGCCTTTTTCAGCACAGTCTCTCTACATTCTCTGTGCTCTGTCTTTCGCGCTAGGACCTCCACCAAATGTTCTAGGCGTCATAACCTGGGATTTACCTTAGTCATTTCATCTGCTATTTACTTACTATCAATGTTACTGTTTCAGCGTCACCTATATTACGGCCGCCGACGCGCGAGTATGGAAGGAGCGATTTCATCGCGATAGCAAATTGCTCGCGGCGCGCCCTCTTCAATCGATTCGTCGCCCAAAGTAAGCTTTCTCCTCTGCCAAGCTGGGGTTCTAAAGAAGACCATTGAGTTCGCTGAACCCGAAAAAATAACCATTTTAAGTGGAGCAATATCGTTACTGACATTATTCAGGGTTTTTATCCGAATTTCTACGAAGTCCTTACTTTCACGAAGGGATTCACCCCAGCGTGACACGGACGACACTGAGCCGCCATCAGAATCATCAGAGATCGCCGTGATGCAGTCACCTATGGAGACATCGCAACATGTCGAAAAGGATGAGGTCGAAAAGGCTGAGGTCATCGCTGAGGAACAGCCTGAACCGCAAACCAGCGAGGAAAAACGCTCGATCCGTCTATGTTGGAAGAATTCGCGCTCAATTTAATCAAGGTGAGCCAGGATAATTGGCTTTCAAGAGTCCTCAAGAGATTTCTAATTTGAATTTCCGCAATTAAAAGTCCACGAGATGCGCCACTGTATTGCGCCCTTGTATCACAGATTCCTTCACTCGTTTTGAGAGACCGATTAATATGAATGGTTCAAATAGAAGTTTTTCTTTACGGACCTTTACAAAAGAATGCGCATTACCTCGCACAAACTGAGATACTGTATTAAAGGCGTTGGCACGATAAATCTCAAACGAAGTAGTAGGACTGAATACGCCTGGTTAGGGAGGGAATCCGCGGCCTGAGCAGGCGCTGCATAATGCCTTTTCCAAGGGAGGTGCCCTTATAAGGGCCCTATCAAGCCACAACTTTACGTCCCAAACGCCCGCCACGCCCGCCCGCCCACAAATGGACGACCGTTCCTGACGCTCGAATCGATTCATTTGCTAAGCAAATTATGAAGCGAAGGGATTGGTATGAAGCGGCCGTGATGCTGCATGGATATATGAGTACACATATGCAGCCGTACCTTCGGTAGCGGTTATTGGCAAGATGCCTACGGGAAACTCGTCCAAAATTGATTACTAACACAGTGAACGGAGGCTCTTTTTCGCAGGATTTTGACCGTTTCACTCCGTTCTTTCGCCATTTCCCCACTATATAGCGCCCTACTAGCATTTTAGGCCGAGCACCAAATCATCGTGCCAACTGCCTTTAATACCTGCCTTAGTTTATCACAACGATGCTGAGTTACGTGCAAAAGTCAGTCTCTGAGCGAGACTCGAACCCGCATGTCCCGCTGGCCGAGCGATTGAGATTAGCGGTATACGCTGATTCGAGCCCTGCTTGGAGGTTGACCTTTGTTCATAATTCAGCATTGTTCTTGTAACTTCCGGAGTGAGAACTGCGCTGTTAAACAGAAGTTCTCATAGTAGATCTTTTAAAAGCTGTCCTTAAAGTTTGGAAGGATTTGAAGGTATTATGCAGAAGAAAAAAGCAAATCGGCCTATGGATAAGTTGATTATAAGCAGTGCTTCACCCTTGAATCGATTTTACACACCTTGCACGTCGTCCTCCTCATTTCATCCTGGGATAACAGCTACGCTCCTAGATGTCCTAGGCTCAAAATATTGTGCTTCTTCCCTTCCCATCATCTTCAAAATGTTGTTTTCAGTCCAGAAATATCCAGAATTTTTCATCAGATTTGAAAAATTTCTGCCAAATACTTTTGAACTCTTGTAATCGCTTTCGTCGCTTTGCTTCAGCCCCAACGGTCGCTAGTCTTTTGTTTCATCAAGATCCCCCGTGCGAGCCGCAATTTATTTATTTATTTATTTATTTGCACTCGTTGTCCATTGACTTCACATTATGACCCTAAGAGTTTCCAATTTATATGCTTTTAGCTGTGGGGATCCCACCCTTCCAAGAGCCGCAGTGTTGTTAACCCTCGTAAAGCCGATTAAATGACGTTAAGACCAGTTATTTTCAGGCTCCCTGCTTGGCAGTCCCGATCGGCACGGCAGTCCGCCCTACACGGTACTGAGGAAGAGCAGCCAGTCGTCGAGGTCTTCACGGTTTAGCCAAAGAGACTCCGAATCAAAGGAAATTCTCTCCGTCATCCAGTCGTCCTCGATCGGAAACAGAAGCCAGTGTCAAGCACACTCCTGAAGAGCAGCCGTCAACGGTATCCGAAGCGGAAAAACCGGAGGAGGCTGAACCGACCACGGCTGACGTAAGCAATTTTTATCCGCTGACACGGAACTTTATGCTCTAAGCACGTCCACGCTCAGCCCGTAATGGGCGAGTTGAGGACGGGCGCCAGCCGTACTGTCCTCAGCTTGCGGCGTCCATGTACTGGTCTGTCAGTGTGGTTAAAGGAATAGATGTGCCCACCACAGGTGTGGTTGAAAGGCAGGCCTTCAAATTGTAGGACGACTCCGCCCATGTGATTAGCGTGGACGACGCCTTCAAATAATGCAACGTTTCAGGAGTTGTGAAGTTCTTACATGAAAGCTTCTTTGTTCAGGCTTCGAATATGTCACCAAAAACTGACCGGCCAACCAGTGGAACGGACGATGAACGAATGATTGGAAAGGCGGTCATTGACGCTTCGACCAAAGCTCCCAGTATAGCAGTGGAAAGTGTCAATCAGCAGGTAAACCAGCGAGGACCTTATGTTCCATTGTATTGTTAAGAGGATGTGGGCCAGGAGATCCGAGTGGTGGGCGGCCGTGCGTTGTAACTGAACCTAAAGTGCTATTTCAGGCCAAACAAGTATCTCGCTCAAAGTTCTGGGGTGAAGCTCGGACGGTCGTTCTAGAACGAGAGCCGAACAAGTCGTTTGGTAAGTCAGCGCTGACCTCTTTTTATACTTCTTTTTCCTCTGGACGGTTTTCCTGACGAATATGTGTAGTGGCGCTGGCCATTTGTTTCAGGTATATCAATAGTAGGCGGGCGAGTTGAAGTCTCCCAAAAGGGTGGATTGCCTGGAACGGGTAGCACAGTATCAGGAATTTTCATCAAGAGCGTGCTACCAAACAGTCCTGCCGGCCGATCGGGTATGATGAACATGGGCGATCGAGTAATCTCTGTGAGTCAATCTGATCGCTTTTCAAAATAGGCATCATCGATGGCTTTGAGGAAAAAACACATATTGGAGCAGTTCGGCTTGGGGGGGGGGTCTGCACTTTTGCTGCTTCCCGTCTACGTCATCAATGCTGTGCAAGCTGACAAAACGAATTCCCTACTACTTTGAATTGGCTTCACAAGAAGTCACAGATCCTGTCTGATGGCTCGAATTTACTGTGGGAAGTAGCAGACGGCAAAATGACCCACCCCAAGCCGAACTGCACCCAAATACTTGTTTGTCTGATAACTACGGCGCTACCTAGCAGTTGACATCCTACTTTTCGAGCATTCATCAACATTAATCTTGAAGTTTTCCTACAAATAGTATGGCTCCATGAGCACGATCATCACCTCCTTTTGATGAAACACGCCCCTAATCGAGTTCGTGACCCGAGCTTCAGAAAGTTGACTTGGAAGGGGTAGATGGGACGCAACATAGTTCTCTTACTGTTAAGTAGGCGGTTCCACCCATTTTTTCATACAAACCTTAAGGGCCTATAATTTAGGAATCCAAAATACTTAACGCAAGCAAAAGTTGTAGGGTAATTTCAGAAAAAAAACGCATGATAGCCTCGAAAAGGAGCGTGGCAGTCTGGGGCGTGGCCTAGCATTAGGTCTGGTGAGCTCGATGGTGCAGCGATCGGTTTCGCTCGCAATATGCGGGCGTTTCGCGAAAAACTGTGCAGAGAGGCTTGCTAAGAAAACTCTTGCCATGTTAAGTTTGTGATCTGAGCTCCAGAAAGTGGGATCAAAATGGGTAAATAGAACCATGCAATTCATAGCTCTCTTATTGTACAGCTAAGTAACTCCGCCCAATCATTTCAGGTAAACGATATTGACCTACGAGAAGCGACTCATGAACAGGCGGTGAATGCCATCAAGAACGCCACGAATCCAGTTCGCTTTGTACTTCAGTCGCTTCACAGCTTTACCCCACAACAGGTACGTTCACGCTGCTGGCTCGGTGTAGTTCGGGCTTGGTGGGGGCATCAAATGGCGCTCAGCGAAGCTGCAACCCGCCATCTTGTGAGGACCTGTAAAC
>MU926107.1:0-15657 GCA_036418165.1 Cooperia oncophora
TATCGTCAACGCTTAAGATCTCGAGCAGTTACGAGATCTTAAGCGAATCCTCGGTCGCAGAAGAAAATTTGTCTGCACAGTCTGCCTTCTACATGGCAGTGCAATCCACGCCCTCTAGAAAATTTCGAGTCGAACCTCATGCAATAGAGCTGGATGGCTCTTCCTCGACCGCTGTCATGCAATAGAGCTGGATGGCTCTTCCTCCGCACCTGTAGTCCATTGACATTGCTCCTTCCAGCTGATAGTGCATTCCTCACTCGTTATATGAACGAGAAAAACTTTGCGACCTGAGCCCAGGTCAAAATCGAGATGATGCCCAACCTTGCTTCTGCAGCCCTGTACTGCAAAGCGAGGCATCATTAGGTGATCGAAAACTGGCAAGAATCCCGCAATAACGACGCTGCATAATATTGATTTCATACACTATGGAAATAAATTCTCTCTAAAAATGTGACAGAGCTTTCCCGCCAACCTAATAGTTCCGTATTCTTTTAGTGTGGCTTCCTTGGACAGTGTACTGCTGTGCGCATGCAATATAGATGTACCCTCTCGCCGCTCGGAAATGCGTAATTAGAACGCTTAGCCCGAGCGACGAGGGCGAAGCGTCGCCTACAACAAAAGGCTACGATAAAAGTTCATTTCTCATGGGCTCGAAGTGAGCGGTAGCTTTGCTGCTAGCTCTTCCTGTTCCGAATGGTGAGAATGAAGAATGAAGGCGAAAGGAAAAGAGCCGATCTTGTTTCATTATCAACAAGAGAGAACTCGCCTAAACACGCTCTCTCTTTGCTTTGTGCTGGTGCAAGCTGAAATCGACATGAGATCTTATCTAGAACATTTTCGAACTAAGATTCCCACTCTTCTTCTTCCTTGAAATCACCACCGTCTTCATCAGTATTTATTTGAGCCTCATTCCTAGCATTTCTGGTTGCAGTACGTGTTCAGCAGTACATGTGTCATCAAGCGCGCTATGGATTTCACACACAAACACGAACACGAAGGCGCGCACGCACGCTCATACATATTTGCACGGGAAAATTCTGAAAATGACTCAATCATTACCGAACTATACTGTCGGCGAATGAATCGTGTAAGTGAAGAGTTCGACGCAAAGAACGTAGGCGGAGACTGTTCAATGAAAAATCAGCTGTGATCAGTCGCAGCGACCACACAGACCACCATGCCTTTGTCTGTAGTCTGTCCGATCAGACTATTTGCTCTTCCTCAGCTCGTATATATGCGCTCGAGAGGGAGTTTATAAGGGGCACTTGCGACAAGTTTTTTTTCCCCAACCACTGACTTTCTCGAGGCCTTGGCATTGTTATTTGAGCACAACTACCCAGGAAATCTGATCGAGGGCTTTGCCTTTACCAAGAATGCAGAAGTATCTCGCTGAAGTGCAAAGGTGCCCTTCCCAAGTCGAACAGAACACCACTGTCTTGGTTGAACACCCACTGGAACAGTTCTGTGCTAAAGAGTATTATTCAAAAATATATTTGACAGTCATTTTCGAGTGTCTTATAACTGTGCCTTATTATCGCTCGGCGTTCATTTTCTAGAATGAAGCCATGACTGGCGTCACAACCCAAGTCTACGCCATATCCCGCATTACTCTCGCCCTTTTTGAGGACTCCGGATGGTACCGAGTGGACTACGAGTGAGTTAGCCCTTTATTTTCAGAGGACCATTCAAAATCACCATCAAGAAGACACTATTGCCTAGACATAAGGACAGCGCTCGTGATGCTCCATTTACAACTTTCACTGAGAAATATTAGATCATATGGTGAATGGGATAATAGTGAAGAATCGAGCTAGTTAGAAGTAGAGAAAACAAAATATTGGAAACGAAAAACACCCCAAAGCACAGATGATCCGTTTCGCTTGTACTTCTAGACGAATCATCATTGTTTCGCCAACCCCCAAGCTCTTCAGTAAGGAGGGTTGACGAAACAAGGACAAGGACTACACAGAGGAAGGAATTGAGAAAAAGAAAATAAACCGTCGGGCAGAAAATACAAGAGGACCGTGGTATTACTAGAGAATATGGGAGTGGTCGAAACCTCAGTGCAGCCGAGTTTATTAACGGAGAAGGAGCCAGGGTCTAGCTCACGGAGGCGGGACGGTTATCATCGCTAAATAGTGGCGCTTGGGAAATGCTCTGCGACTGCGGGTTGCTTGCACCACTTTGTGCAGTGAAGGGTTTTCACGTAAGGTGATCGCGAGCGCTACCTTGAAAAGTATGGAGCATGCTTATTTAGATACAAGTACAGCATCCTGATGTGTGAAATAGTGATGTCAGTGCGACCTCCGAAAGGAGGGACCGGTATGACCCCCCCCACCCCACTTCCTCAATACATACCTACCACTTTCCTGCAACAGGCAACAGTTCCTAGCTCTCCACCAGTTGTTCCGAAATTTCCTAGATTTTCCAGTTTTTCCACCCAAAGATTTTCCATCGAGCGGGAGGGGGGGGGAGTGGTAAAGGGAGATATAGCCAATATTGAACGGGAAAAAACGCGGAAACTCAACAACCAGGAAAGATTTTTCCCCAACGTAGCAGGTTTCTCTCAAAGGTACATGCGACTCTTCTTCTCTCAGCAAGGGCCAAATAAGACCTTCCTGCCCAGCGGCCGAGTAAGACGCTCGCCCCATGTTTTCACAAAGAGATGCTGTATCTTCTTTCGATAGGGTTTGAAATGACAACAGAAAAATTGAACAATGCGAAACGACACCCTTATCCTGCCCGCTGTCTTCGTGCGGTGGACGGGTTGCTTGCTATGGTGCCATCATCCGTTTTCGTGGATTAACGTAGTACCTCCTCCTTTGCACTGAGGCGTGGCTGCATAATTGTACTACAGGTCAAGGGCTGGAGGCGTCTTGGAGAAGAAGCTCAAGGTTGTGGCAGATAGCAAAGGTGGTGCTTTTACAAGCTGTTTCGATCGGCCAGTAAACGTCTACACCGGCCACGGTCGTGGACTCGTTTCTTTTCCTGCGCTCCCCTGTTACATATCGTTCCCACTACTTCGTATTATGGTGCCTCCCTCCGTGCTCTCTACATGATTTGATTTACGGTGCGTAATTGCTGACAATCGATAACGTTTGAGATAAATACACGGTCAGTGGAGTGACAGTCCAACAAATTCAGTAAGTAAAATCGATGGAAATGTCAACGAAAAGCTTTATTCATGAGCTCAGACTGTGAATTTCGTCAGACACGCTAACTTGTTCATTCAGCAACGCGGAGAACATGACGTGGGGAAAAGGACTCGGATGTGATTTCGTTAAAAAGAGCTGCCTAACATGGATGAGGAGTCCTAGTGGACCGTACCCGTTCTGCGTGCAGGAAGGCGACATGACGTAGTTTCGTTGGCGTGCTTCAAAAATTAGGCGGTCTTTTAGACCCTTACACCGGTACTCTTCCCAGTAGTTAGTTTAACATGTGCGGCGAGAAGAGGGAAAGAATACAAGATAGTCTGTACACGTGCTGTATTTACGGACAAATAGCGGTTATGACTATTTCCGGGTCTCGCCTGCAGTAAGCAGTGGATAAACAGAGTATGCGCTATAGAGGGTAGCAGCAACTTAATAGGTTTTAGCAGATTAGGGGTGCAGACTCTTGTGGAAGTGTGTGGTCGCAATAAGGTACAAACACGGACCCTCCTATTGCGTCATACTGTCCTCTCCCGGACGCTGGTTGACGGTGGAGGACACTGGCAGGCGCTATATCCAATATCTATACCTTCCTAGTTGTTGACGCTGCCGAACGCTCGGAACGCTGGACGTTACCGCAAAGTATGAACGCAGCCGAATCAATGCACCGCTATGACTGCGGATCCTATCACACTCAGAATAGAGCCTTCATCCCTTGTGCCTCATTCCAGCAATTGCCGATGTAATGCGGGCAGTCGCGCGGTTGAATCGCACGAGTGGCGAAGTATGAAGGCAGCCTGGTGTGGTAGGCAGATTGGCAGAGAGGGCATTTCAGAGAGAACTACTGGAAGAAGGGTTTTGGTGGACCGTACCGACACCGCCATTTTGTCCACGGCGATAATGCACCCTGGCTACTGCTATATGTATTTCAGATGCAATGCGAATCGCAAATCAAAAGTGTACTGCAATTTCGTCAAGGATATGACAATGCCACCCATGTACGATTACAGCGTGCCAGGACTTTACAAGGACAGAAGAGGCAAGAACACTCGAGGCGGTGGTAATGAAATGACGGCTGACTTCTGCCCATATTACAGGGTGAGGCTCCTGAAAATTCACATCCATCATCCATACAACCACAAACAAGCACATTTCTTGTAGACCTAAGGAAGGGTCTGAGTTTTGAAAAGTTGTCCATGAAGCGTGGAAAAAACTCAATAAGTTCACAAAGGGCCCTACGATCTTATTTGAGCGTAGAGTTGTACAAAGTAACCTGAAATTTTGAGAAGTTGAGATTGTTAAATGCGTGCCCTTCACTTTGCTTTTGAGCCTGTGTGTGATTTTATCTACTATTTTGTAAGCTAGTCACACGTCACATCTGGCAATCTAGCTACCGACTTTATGAGTACTACCTACTATTACTTATGGTTAAGCCTTAGCGTTGACCACATATTCGATTTTGCTCATTTTTAGGTATTCGGTGAGATTTCCGTCGAACCAAGTGATACTCGATGTACTTATCCTGGCAATATGCACTACAACAATTATTCGTTGGAAGTATGTTCTTTCATAGCATCTGCGAAATTTATAATGATTCCGTTAAATTGACAGGTAAAATTTGTCCCATGGGAAGAGAGAGTGGGAAGGGGATGGAAGCGAAAGATTTTTTAACTGCACGCATATTTCATGCAGCATCTGGCTTGAATGAATCGGAACGATCGTCCTTCCACTAGCTGTAGAGGTCTTTCCGGCGCATCATGATCAAGACAAGTAAAGCTCGCATCTCAAAAGTTTGATAATGGCTTTGGTTCTAAAAATTACGATCAAAGAGAAAACATGCCGTTTTCCACGTTTTGAGCTGGGCTTTCCTTGTTCACGAATTTGATCTTCTTAGACGCCGATATGTTTCTCTTCAGATCTTCTCACGAACTGCTCGCTGTTTCGCACTTCAGGACAAAATCAAAGTCAGAAAGAAGATCTTGATAACGACTTATTCGCAGTATGCTGGCTGCTACGAGGTAATTTCACACTATTTCTTTACTTATCACCATGAAGAGCTGCGCACAGGCACTGTGCAGGTATTACTATATAGTCGAGCGCATGGACGGCAAAAGGATGCTCGGTCCCGCGTCTTTGGGTCTTCTGTTCAACATTTATCCAAACATACGAACACTAACCTTAGCAGTGGCTTATCCCGCAAACAGGGTACAGAATCGTTGTGTGAAACCATTGGGAGGGGAAGAGTCGTACGTGGCCGCTGGTGAGGTGGGTCGTAGCTTTATCGGCGAGGACTAAACAACGCAAAGGTGTCATCGGTAATTTGATGGAGCAGATGCAGTGCTGCAGAGGACACGGTTGTGTGGAACAAAATCCTACTATATAGAATCCACGATCTGCTCTGTGTGTCTATCTGACTTTTGTTGCCTGTCAGCCTGTCTGTCTGTCTGTCTGTCTGTCTCTCACGAAATTCATAGCGACAGTAGCTGTGGGAAGTTGATTCCAAGAAGTGATATAGGAGCTGTGACGAGACCACTATGAATGCATTATACGCATTCAATGATGTCGAGAGTCAAAAACTTGAACCATTCAGCAGTTTTTTTTATTTTTTTTACTTTTGAACTTTCAATTACTGATGAGAACGAATAATAAAGGGAGTATGAAAAAATGAACATAACCAAGCATTATTACCTGCAATCATTACGACTTAGAAGAGTGGTCGCTTGGTAATGAAAAAGGTAAGTGCTCGTCGGTAGGCATTTCAGTGCAGGTAACTGAAACGGATTCGTTCATCCACCGAGCGATTCATACTGAGCTTTATTGCTCAACTGCGCTTTCCATATATATCTACTGATCTATGTATGGTATGGGCGTCATGGCAAAACCACCAACCTTCCTTCAAATATAAGCGTGGACTCAGGAGTGCAGAATCCGCTGGGTTACTCTATCCATTACGATTCTCTCAACATAGCACAATATGCTGCTCAATGAATGAACGAATAGATTCCGTTTCCATTTTGAAGTGCGCCTGGCGAAGCTAAACCAGGGCCAGCAAAGCCGGGCTGAAGAGAAGGAGGAGAGCTCAGCGTGAGCCGGGCGATACTACTGGTATTAAAATAATTAATTAGCCATATCAATAGTTGGCATGAATCGTCAGTACGTAGGCGACTGAATAATACATCTCGAACAGATTCATTCTACTATCTTTCATAACTCTAAACAAACTTCTGCTTGCATACACGAAAACCACCTAATGTCAGAAGTTACACCTTTCCACTATCTCTACGTAGCGTAATGCACGGCGCACGCTCAGACCAAATCGGTCGATGATAAGCAAGCTCTACTTCCACTCATTCCAACGAGAACTGTGTTTGGAGGTACCTTAAAGGTTTGGAATAAGTTTCTATCCCTATCAATAGCCCAATCGAAAGCCTTTCAGACTATGACATCTTCTGGGAAATCGCTTTTCTGAAAAAGGCACTACTGCGCTTCGTGATGGTGTTTTGTATCCGCAAAGGGTCGCGTGTGTAGGGAGTTATTGTCGTCTGAAACACAAAAACTCGCGTGTGATACGCCATCAATCCATCCAGAACACATCCAATATACTTCTAAACAGGCAGAGATTCAGGTAACGGGTAGTCAGAAAATGCAGCCGTAGAAACATTGCTTCAACACGCTTCCTTTCGTTTCTCAAAAGCCCCACACTCAAAAAAGCTATCACCCCCAGCAAACGCCCAGCGATTTCCGCTATGCCAACATGTGTGCCGCAGCGCCACTTTGCTCTGGCTCAACGCAGCCGCGAGCTCTTGCAAATCGTCGCATTTAATCCTTATCGTCACAGCAAACAAGTGAACGAGAGAGGATCGCCCTAGGATCCCTTTTCGGAAGGGGGAGGGGGCAGGAGTCGTCTTTCAATCAGGATGGTGTACCTGCCAGAGCTTCGAGTGGCTAGAATATGCATCAAAAAACCTCTACATTACTTTCACCATTCTTCATTTACACTTCAGTAGACGAGAATGAAGCTGTGGTCGCTCCTGGAACGTTGCCAGGAACACCTTGTGGTCGGACTGACTGTGTTGAGGTCACCCTTACAAAACATCAGTTTTTTTTTGTTCAAAAGTTTCACTCCCTATCGGTATTTTCAAACATCCTGTACCTCAAGCAACCAAGCTTCTTGTGCGCACAAAGTATAAATTTCATTTCTTTTGGATGTTTATTTCAATTTCAATTTCAGCATTTATGTAAGGATGGTCGCCTGTACATCAAAGTACAGAACTCCAAATTTTATCCATGCTATTTCCCAGGCCAATATATTCACATAGAAAAGGTATGGTTATACAAGAATCAGATCATACGAAAGAAAAAATCTCAAGTTACCTCAGCTTAACCTCACCAACCAATTTGCGACTGACCAGTGTTTCCTGTACCCATAGAACTTCGGTCGCACTCCTAGACTGCCGATTCAATGTCTAGTTGCATCACTTTCCTAATCCTCAGATCTGTGAACTCTTGTGGAAGTGCGAAAAAGATTCTCCCAACGGGTTTAGTGGTACATCTGAACTATTGTGAACGTACGATATGGTGAGCTGGTCCTAACAACATGGCTTGCGCGAGCTTCTCTAAGTAATTACTGTAGCTTCACAAAAAGAAGACAGCACAAAATTGAAATTACTAAACTCATCAAATGATGATATATCAGGATACAGGGGGTCTGTATTTTCCCTAAATAGTTTCACTACCATAGTAAATAAGCTATGAATAAAGAAACGAAAGTGATTCAATTGATGAGGAGTGGCCAGTTTAGTCAGAATGTTACCGGAAAAACGATCTCAGATGAAAATACTAATACTGCTTAACAATGATTGTTGAGCAGTATTTCGCAACCACTGCCTTTACACCTGTAGCGGCCCCGCTACTATCAAACCTGGTAGATTACGCAAGAGCATAAATGAATCGTCGCGGCCGTCGGTTGCGAAGGGCACGAGAATGCTGCGCAAATACTTTATCCACATTTTCTGGAATACACGCCTTCCAACACGCCGATATTTTCAAAAAGGATTTGAAAAAACGATACACGGCGAAGCAAGTATTAAATGTCGGTGGCTCTTCATCACACTAGGTAAAAAAACCTTCACAGTCAAAATGGAAGTTCTTCTAGCACCAGCAGATACCAAATAAGATGAGGAAATTGAAGGCGAAACCTACAGAATGACTTGTTGTTGTCAGCGAAATTTGAAAAGGAACGTTCAGATGGCCAGCGTACAGCGCAGTAGAAAGCCAACAAAGTGACGAATCGCTAAACAAGATCCTGTAGACCTAAATGTAGTGCCACTCTTCAAAAAAATAATGAAATGGTATAGTAATGAGTGATACGACGTCAAATGGCTTTTACCTTCTAAAATGGCTATTCACAGCACGTGTCTCTTTTTTATACAAGGCATTCGAGGAGACGCGTTGCTCTACATTCTGCGCAGGTAACCGAGATCGAAGTCGAAAGAGGGTTGATACCTGATGGAATGACGTATTCACAGGCACTTAAGAATGGTCGTTTCCGATGGGCAGCCGCATACAACTTCACCCATTGATGGTCATCACTCATGACAGCGCCGCGAAAGTGAGGCAGCCCATGGACCGCGGGCACACCTCCCTGCAGGACAAGACACCATGATTTGTTTGAGCGCGGGATCTGCCCTTAACGTTTCTGATCGCATCGGTGGGGGCAGACTCTTAGGGTAGGTGAAGTATATGTATTCTGATCAGTCCTCCGGTCATCTGCATATTGGACACAAGAGTTTTTCGTCTCATGAGGTAACAAAAGCTGTTGTGCCCCATAACCATGTTCTTCGCGTGGCCAGACAAACATGCAGAATATTGATCAATTCATTTTTCCTTGACTAGTAGTATTGGTTCAGAGTTAACTCCATACATACTTATCTGATTGATTGATTCTTTTACATTTTAGAAGGTGTTCCACGTTGGCACAGTGAAAACAAAAATCGTCTGTCCTCCTTGCCTTCAGTTGTGCACCCACTGCGTACCTTCTAAGCATACTAATGAAAAAATCGGAGACTACCCAAAACTTTCTAGGACGTTCGCGGTGCTGATGTCCGTTATGGTTATGATCGTGTTTTTCCAATAGGGATCAGATGTTGGCTATAGTTATTGGCTCAGTAACGACATGTGTTTCTTTTGCGCCTTCGTACCGTTCCATTAACGTATGAATATGAGAATGCATGCTTTTCATATACGCTCAGTGTCGACAATTACTTCCAAGTGAACACATTAGTGACGTTGTGAAAGTATCGGGAGATGACGGTACGTCACGCTGATAACTTATAGCCCGACTGGTTCCACGTAAAATTCTTTGTTATAGCGTCACAATTCTCAGCTTATTATTTGTATTATTTTCATGAATAAAATTGTGAGAATTATGAAACCAGTGAGCCTCCTGAAGGCACACATTCCTCGTTGTGTAGCTGGAACAATACTTATTAGATTAGGTGTAACTCTTCGTAAGTCTAAAGGTTGTGTCAAGTTTGCATTCGCAAGTGCATCGCCAAGTCACTTACATTACATCTCATGCTCACTGGACTTTCCACAGTGGCGAGAGTTTTACCTATTCAACTGTTTACTGATTTGTGGACGCAGTGTGTCTGCGCTTGAATTATAGGACAACTGAGTAGAACGCCATATACAATTATTAAGTGAAGGTGAATAAATTAATAAGCAAATGAAACATATTTATAAGCACGAACATAAAATAGATCGATTCAAGTCAGTCGTCGCGCCAAAGAGGAAAATCAGGAGATCTGCTTTAACTAATCTAGGTGGCATTTATACGAAACGCTCCAAGTGACAGTCGGAAAGAAATGCCTGCCAAAAATTTCGTTTAATAAACAGCGCTCTGGCGCAAAGAATATGGACCCTGACTTGGGTTTTCGAAGGAGATCTTGATAGCGCTCTTCTAGTCTTCGAGGTAATTAGAGTGAAGGTCATCCGACTCGACCATTACTCTACCCGTTGAGATCTTAAAAACCACCATGAGACATCTTCTAACGAAAGATTTGTAGGTAAACCGTAGAGATTCCGTCTTCCGACTGCACGTTGTGGGGAGACATAGCTCAGCCCTGAACAGCATAGGACTACTTTACGAGTGAAATCATTCAGAAATTTTCAAAAAAAATTTATTGCAAAAGCTCAGTATTCTTTTTCTTATACGGCAAGAACACTGAAGTACCACGTTCCACTACAGGTCTAAAATATGTTTTATAGGGCTCCAGTGACCATTGTGATTTTTTGACTACAAAGCTTCGAAGCAGTCTGTTGTTAGCATTAGAAACCAGAGACTCATAATGCGCCTCGAATACAAGTTTGTTGAAAAAACTGAACCAAATTCTTGATCGCTTGAAGTGCTACCGATGCTACTTGTCCAAGTCAGTGGCTACAATTGATACGCTCGTTTCCGATTCTATCGGAACATCGGTTCTACCGGAGGCGGGCGTCATCCCCACTTTTCTCACCAATGCCGATTATCGCTTCTCGCACTCCAATGCAACATCTTCTCTTCGTCTGAAAGCCTTCGTCATTGTATTCACAGGTGGGAACGTTAAGTAAGATCAACTTCGTCACGTTCGTTTCGGCAATAGCTGGTTTACTTATACATGGCAGCTGATGAATAGACGCCCTGTGGCTCGCGCGAAAATTCCCCCCTTTCCAAGGGGCGTGACATGCTTCAATAGTCCCGTGTAATTAAATTTTGCTGGAAACCTCCAAAGTATTCGCGCCAGGCTATGACACAGCACATTAAACTCGAGACGGCTGAATCGACAAAACGCCACAAGTAGTCCAACTGCAAGTAGATCCAAACATTGATGTTTTCTCAACGAGCTACCAAAATGGTGATTTTCTCACCTTTCAGCTTCCCTTTTCAGCGCCTCATATGGAAATATCGAAGTGGATTCAATCCCGGGCTGCCTGAAGGACATTGCCTTTGTTGTTAACAATTTGACACTGCAACCGAGTCGCTATTGCCGATGTTCCCTTATTCGCACTATCTCAATAGAAAAATTAACTGAGGTTGGGCTACCTTAGGTGGATATTACGATGGGTTCTTTCCGAAACGGTTTCACCGCAACGATTTCTCTTTCAGTTTTGCTAGCGCGCACTACTCGCATGGTGAAGCTTATGGATTTAACTATTGGTAGGACGTCTGCACCCACTTTCACCTATACCAAACCCCTGGCTCAACTGCCGTTACGGAATGTCACATATCTATCCCTAGTTCCCTTACTAATGAGCAATTAGTGACGCCACTCACTATATCACCACCCATCAAAAATCAACAGTGTCCCACTGAACCACATTGATAGCTAGTTCCACCTCCCATGTTGCTGCTACGACAGGCGTACAATCGACTCTGAATGGCTTTTTATCATTCCCCCCCCCTTATGAAATTTCATCAGTTGTTATCAGCCCCTATCCTCCAGTTGGCAACGTCCCACTGTCGCTGAGGCGCGCACGCATACAAACACGCACACCGATAAACAAACAAACATAGTGGAATTTACAAAGAAGGAAAGGGTTCGTTCGTGCCTTACGTATCAGTTTACCTTTGTTTCACTGCTGTTGCTGCATTAAATCAATAATCGTTCAATAGGTGCAGTTTTTGTTTGAACACAGCGATTCCATTACTCAGCACGCTAGCCCCTTGCTTGCATCTATTAGAACTTTCCACAACGCTCGGGTCAAGATGTAGCCTTTGTACATTCGGCAACTCCCAAATCCCTTCCACCGTCTCACGATATCTAAGAATCTTCCGCATATGATCCTCTGATTCAACGCTATCATTATGTGAATGGGAGCTCAGTGCGTTATCTACTCCTAACTGGCCTTTTCTTTTGCGCCAGCGATATTTTTAGGGTACACTTCCCTCCCGCTCAAGCTACGCACGTTAGTCGCTGTCACAGATGACGACGGTTGCGCAAGAACAATAAACTAAGAAAGGGAAACGTTACTGGAAAGTGCTATAAAAATGCTTGAAAATGGCACCGAGCGCCCATCTTTTCAACATTCCTGTATACCTCTAAAAGACAGACGGGCTATTCTGTGCCATAGGGACTGGCTACTGTCAATGCCAGCAATCTGGCTGGCCACTAACTCGAACGAGAGTATAGAGATGATGTATGGCGACATCGGTACGAATATTGCCCTGATCTCCAGAAGTGTTTGGGATTCAGCTGACCAAGCGCTAAGCCCATGTTACACTGAATGGTTAGCACTTGTTGGACAGCAGTTTGGACTGGGCCTGTAACCTCCTCCTCTCATGCTTATACAGGGGGGGGGCAAAAAAAGTCATTTTGCCTCCATGACTTTCAAGGCGCTATAAGTTACACTTTATTAAATTTTTATCGGACATTTTTACTACCATATTAAAGAGCACATTAAATACTATAATGATACTCCGCCACAGCCTTCTGGAGGAGCGCCATCGAGAGATTCGGCCGCGCGAAAGTGAGTGGGTACCGGAGTTGAGCGAGATCGTTGATTCCGCCACCGTAGACCACCCTCTTGAACTCCGCCCGACTAGGTAACTGAGTGGATTCAGGTCAGGGGACATACTTCAATATTACATCTTCTTCAGGTACGAAACGCCCTTCCATTCGAAGTAGGCGGGAGTTTTTCCAAAACCCTTTGATTCCATGTGGTGGCACCCAAACCTGTAGCAGCACAAGGTCTCCAAGAAGGTACGGGCGACCACATGTAGGGAGGATATCTTCTCGAGTTACTTGATGTAACCGCCAGCGCTCACGGGGTCTACAAAGAAAATAAATCGTGCTTCCCTTTCCAGGTACCCCGGTCACATCACCAATCAAACTCGCGAACCTCGTGCCGAGCTACGGTGAGATGATTGTCCGTTATACTCGATTAGTGACGTTAGCCGTAGCTGCGTCGATGTGGGAGTCTTGCAGGTCAAGAGTACTGACCTCCAGGTAGCTATCTGTGGATGACTTCATTCAAGAAGTTTCGCAGCTGTTTGGAGGCGACGTGAATTCCAAAGGTGTTCTCCAGTCAGGCCGCGACTGGAGATGACTTCATATTTTGGCGTACATGAAGGCGATTGGCGGCAGCCTGCTCCAGCTTATAGAGGAAGATCTTGGGTATCTTCCACTCTGGTACTCATATCCACTTCCCCTGTCTGGGCTGCGAAAACTTCGCTTGATATGTGACTCGGCCGGAATGACTTTTTTTTGGCCCCCCCCTGTATAACATGTAGTACATACGAGCACTGCGAGAACATTATTGCTTAAGGATAGGAATTATTCACTGCAGCGCTCTTCAGATCTGCCTGATAATAAGAAAAGCATAGCATCCTTCATTGATGACGGGAGCTATGGGAAGCAAAAGCTTCTCAAAAGGTATTTCGCAACAGTCTTATTCACCGTTACCCTAACAACTATTATAGTTTACTTTCATTTTACTGGCAGCAACCTTCAAAAGAAGACGTTATCTTTCCATGGACATTTGAATGGATTCCTAGTTATACCGAAGTCTGGTGTTCTTTTTCCAAATGTGGGAACTAAATCTAGTGTTCGAACCTCGCTTGTGAGCCGGCAAAGGTTGTAACATTGTTTAGTGTTATACAACATTCGAAAATAAGCAGAGTCCATTCCTGTTCGTATAAGGTCCCCGTAGATGGGGAAAATCATAGAAACTCAAACAAATGTCTGCAGCTACCGAAAAAGCTTTCTAAATTCTTGTTTATGAATTATACTTGCTTACTTTTTGGCTTACATCATTGCTGCGTACTACAAATAAAAGTGGCGGTGGCTGCGCTTCTGGTGTAACATTTTCATTTTGACACAATGGTGGTTATGTCTTTGTCCATCATATAGAACTAGACGACAGTCGTCTTGAAGTGAAATATCTCACGAAAAACCCATTTTATGCCATATTAACACGCCTACTCCATTCACGGATAAGAAGTGGCACTCCGCGGAAGAGACATAATCGCGACCACTCTTGTGCACGCTTATTTTGTAGGCCCAAAACGGCATCGATATTTCCACACCCTCCTCATATTTTGTTAATGACCAATATTGGATATTTATTTTAACCGCTCTTATCACATAGGTATTTCAAAAATGCATAAGAAAGAGAGTACAAAAAATATGGAAAACAACGTTTTGCTAAAACAACTTAATTCTTCATGATATGGATGTTTTTTCAGACTTTTGAATTTCAATCGGTGGGAGGAATAAAGTGTGAGAGGCGTCTGTTAAACGAGAACCAGTAGTGTAGACACTGTTAACAAAACGAGTTGTACTTCGAGCTCGACCACGCTTCTTGTCGGATCACCGATTCGTCGATATATACGTTTGTCTTGTGCGCAAAAGTGGCTGCCACACAGCTCTGCACATGCAGGACAGATGATTCGAGTTGTGATAGTGCCAATACCGTGAAGACGCTGAATGAAAAGGCGATTTCTGATGGTCGTTTTCAACTCACGTGGAATAAGCGCACTTAAATGCGTTTCTGACTACCGACTCGGTGAGTTCTGCGGATTAACCCACGCATATGAAGGTGGAGAGCCTGATGGGCGAGAGCGCAATTCAGTCTGGATGTTTGCCTCAAAACGTTTCACGTGGTGACCTTTACTATTCCACGCCCATCGCCCCACACTTACTTAGTGCCAGGACGGCGCCATCGGCGTGGTTGAGTGACCAAAACCAAATTTTTCCCCGTCAGCGCCATCTTATCCTTCTTTTCATCCCTTCGTGGCTCGGTAATATGGTACTATACTTGCGGAAAGAAAATAACACAGATTCATTTGTGCATGGATTGGCCTTCCTGAATCAAAGTATTCCTCACATATCATTCAATATGCCACTAGGATACCTTGTGAGGGTAAAACGCGCAGCGCATTTTGAAAGTAAAACGATCAATGCCTGGAGTTATTCCAGGACTTAAACTTGAAAGTTTCGATGCTGATGACCATGTCATCACCACTTAGTTATTGGAGGTGATTCAAGAAGGCTGATTCCACCTTCTACATATGTGCTTATACCAGCTAAATATGCCCTTCTATTTCTCTGCTGCGTGGCACATATCTTTGCACGATGTGCGGTCTTCTCTCATCATTTTCAACTGCATAACATTTATTGATTCTTGAAAAATCTTGAAGGTTTGAGAAATATGTTGTGAGCGTCGCAAACTTTGGCCAGCCACCTTTTGAGCTCATTTGCTTGCTGCCTTCTGTAGCTGTTAGTTGATTTCTACGGAATGCTCTCCTGTGGCTTTATCGCAAGTGTCGATTATCCTCTTAGCTATGGCAAAAACGATAATATCAAGATGGCTCTTTTTGATGGTCCTCTGACTGAGACTGCCGGAAGAAGCTTCGACCCACTAGCCGTTATTTGGCACCGATTGGGTTCTGCCAAATGGACTGCAGCACCGGAGCATCCTCCTTGATTTTGGAAAGAGTAGAAAGTGGAAATTTTGACTCCACATGTAT
>MU926155.1:2986-13959 GCA_036418165.1 Cooperia oncophora
GGCAGAGTCCACAAGCAGCGTCCACCAGCGACCAGCAGCGTCCAGGAGTGGAGAGTGGGCGATAGGAGGGTAGCAGACAGCTGGTAGAGTATGGGGAGATAGGAGGGTAGCAGGCTGCTGGTAGAGAGTATGGGGCGATAGGAGGGTGCCAGCTGTCTGCTACCCTGCTAACTCCTCACGCTCTTCACTCCTTGGACGCGGTCGCTGGTAAATACAACCGCAAAGTATGAACGCAGCCTTGCGCGGCAAGGTCAAACTGATTCTACGCCCAGGTGCTACAACATTTGAATAATCTGATTAGGAAAGACCAGCTAGTTTCCGCGCCCGCCCCAACGTAGCCCTCCTAGCCGCACTCCGCCGCTTCTGAGCTATGTGACGTGAAAGTAGTAGGTCAATTCAACGTCTAATTTTAGAGCATCACATTAATCTCCAATATGTGAAAATTTGATTTCAGGAATTCCTTTCCTTTACTGAGTCGGTTTTCGGATTGAACGAGGGAAAGCAGTCCGACCACAACGAAGAGAACAACCGGGAAACCGTGCAACAACGAGCGACTACCATTTTTAATGCAAGCTATATTAATTGACTGACACGAACTCTATCTTTTGAAGTCCTTAAACCACTTTTTCCAGGAGCTCGACAGCAACGGGGATGGCATTGTCACTTTAGAGGATATGGTGCGATTTTTTAAGGTTTGTTATATTGTAAGACTGCATCCAGCATGTCGTGCACTTCGGGCTTTGGAAACGTACACCTGCCTGAGGCACTTGTGATTGGCAGATTGTTACTTTCACCAATAAGAGGTTTCCTAGGCATTCCCATGCATAACTGAAGAAGCGCAACAGAAAGTGAGGTAAATGGGAATGTGGGTCGCTTCACAGAGCACTCCTACCGTTGGAGAAAGTTTTACGAAACACTACCCCTCAACCATCCTTCTCTGGTACGACCCTTTCCTCATGCCCTTCCCTACCTACCGCCTTCCTCAACCCTACCACTTACTTTTTTCCAGAGACATTTCCTGTTTTTCCCTGAAGAACTACTGTGGACGGGGAAGTGGATGGGAGGGTTATAAGGCGCCAAAGGAACGACAACAGCCAAAACAAGTAAATAAGCGAAGACATTCTTCTCAAGAGCAAATACGACCCCCGTCGATGGGGACGTACAAGTGCCCTGATGGTCCACCTACTGTGCCATAGGTGGTACTTCAGGTGCCACTTAGTGGTTATCTGCAGGTGTCAGATGACGCGCCTTTAAACGGGATAGCTCGCTCCATACATTTAATTATCCCATGACGCAGCTAGGGGGCAGAGTTTCAGCCACAGTTCATTAACCCGTAAGATTTACGAGGTTAGCGTGTCGCGCACCCGCTAAAGACGAGGAAACATGCATTATTTATTGAAAATGACGTTCCAGTACATAGTAGCATCATGCCCGTGACGTCAGTGACACGTCATCAGTCTTTTGGACCTAGTTGAACCGCGTGTCTCGAGCCATACCAGGTCCAGTTTAAGAAATCCTCTAGTTCAGTAATCCGGACGAGTTGCCCTACTTAGAAAAAGATCGCATAACGTATAATGGGGCATTTATGGCAACATAATTGCATCAAACGATACACGGTCCTAACTAGGTGGGCAGCCAGAGGCGGGCCGGTCCGAGAAGCGCGTTATAGAAGCCCTAAAAAGTGTCACGATAAGTTTGCGGGAACAACCGCCTTGTCACATTTTCAATATGGACGATTTCCGCTTGTATCTTTTGCGTCCATGCCTTCCAAACGATGAAGAAACCAAATGTTAACTGTTTCAGTCGTTCGAAAACTCATCGCAGCTACGAAGTATGACGACCAGCAGCAATCACTCCAGTCGGTTACCAGTATGATTTCACAGATCCAACACATCCATATCATCTATTTAATAAATATCTATGTACATTTTCGTGCAACAATTATTAAAATGAGAAATTGACTTGACGATAATGACAAGAAAACCTGACGTTCACGAAAGCATCGATGTTCAGTGAGATGATGGCACACTAACCATTACAAAGATCCCATCAAATCTATCATGATATGGCACAAAGTAGGCTGCACCCAAAAAAGACCCTAGTTTTGAGCACAGCTCTGAGATATTGTGAGTTGAACAGGATTAAAAATTGGTTAGGGGACAACGGTAAACATGGACCTATCACTGTTTGAGGTCGCACCGCTATGACAACGGCCGTTTAGTGTGGGTTAGGAGATCCGAATTGGAGAGTGTAAGCGGATGGTTTTGGCGCGGCCGTTCTCCACCAAATGTTAAAGTGGGTAAGTGACAACTGCTGGAGGGAGAGCTGATGGCGCGCCAAATTCAGCCTCACTGACACGCCCCTTCATCCGCAGCGAACAAGACTGAACGATGAAGACCTGCACCTGCAGCAGAGGCTGCAATGAGATGAAGGAACTTGTCGCCGATACACGAACCGCCTCTCTGACCTGTAGGACTATCATAACTTCGAAGCACTACCTTGTTCCTCGAACATACATCCCATAATCAAATGGGCGGAGACTCGCGATCGCTTGTGCTCCCTTACTGGCCTGCTACTCTGTTTGCCATTTCAGATCAAGGACCGTAAGGAGGCGGCACAATGGTTACGAGTCTCCGCCCACTTGAATACCGTGGAATGACCTTCAACAAAGCGCCGCGCCTCGCTACTACACGTTCTAATCAGAGGTTCGACATAAAGTGACTTACAATAATGTAGAACTAGATTCTTAAATAGATCAGCAAGAAATTAACAAGGAAATTCAACCTATAACATGAGTAGGTAACAAAAGATCTCATCCTTCAAGAGTTATCGACATCGTGGAGCTGAATTGAAGATGGAAACTATATTGACTAGAGGAAACATCACACTGAAAGAGATAATTTCTGGAGGCTGCCGTTTCCTTCTATAAGAATTTGGGGCGTAAGGTCCACGTTACGGCTACGTGCAAGCACTTTCTGAATCTTCCTAGCTAGTCAACTCACTAAAATGCAGCATTGCCACGTTGAATGAATAGGGTCCTGGCGCGAATGCCACATCTGCAACATCTCTTTCGCCGGCTTCGCCGCAAGACGGATGTAACGCCCATGTCACTGCCAACTCTCGCTTTCTTCCTAGCAGGGCACATCGTACGTTGAGGTCCCAGCGAGAGAGGATTTGAGAGCCGAATGTGATGGGGAGGGGGAGGGGCGCTTGTGGGGGAGATTGAAGGGAAGGAGAGTATTTTGCGCTGAGAAAAAATTTTTTGGTTGACATTTATTTGTTTTTCCTGATTCAAGTGCGCTATACATCTTCCCCCTCGACGGCAGAATTTGCGGGAGAATTGGTGAAATTTCTCGAAAAACTGCTGAATAGTGATAAAGAGCTGGGAATATCCAGGACAAATAGGGAGTAGTAAGGGAGCCGTACTAGAGGAGGAAACTTTGAGGGTACTCGTATTTGTGCAAAAATGTTCCCCAACTGCAGAACGTGCCCTTCTTCCTAGCAGTGCATGAGAAAAATTGCGGTATGAATCCCGCCGGACCACAACGCCCACTCCACCAACAACTTCTGCGCACGCTGCTTTGAAATCCTGGGAAGATCTCTAGTGCAAAAAAAAGGCTCACCTGAATGAAAACTCCACACCAGAACAACCTGCTCTCACTCTGTTCACCTTCACGCAGTAGTGACGCGAACACTACACGGAGGTACGAATGTAGTCCAGCGGCTGTCATAGCACTCACAATCTGCAATTGACTGCCAGATGACCAATAAGGAACTGTCTAGGAGGATGAACACATTGCTTTGCCCTATGGTCGACCTGAACCACTTCTCAGGTCGAGCGCATTGGAATGAACTACGGTTTAGCAACGAGCACGATTGCTGGGGGGGCGGTCGTTGGCTAACGTCATTGGTGGAGAGGCTGCGAAGAGGCGTTTGAAAGCATTTCACGCAGCCCTTCACAATGAAGAATAACCACAATCGCTAGCCTCAGCGTTCGTACCCTTTGCCTATAAAGGCACAACCAACGCTCATCGTGAGGGCGGAGACAGAGAACCACTGCACCTCCCCATTAGCGCGCCTTCCTTTCAAATTTTGAACTGTGAAGAGGAGAGATGCGCGTCGGCAAGAAGGCGCGATGGTTGACTGTCCCCGCCCACACAATCGGCTTGGAATGCGTTCGACAGAAAATAAGACCAGTAATTGGATGTTACTCTCCATTTTTCAATGCGCTCTCTTTCGGTATGTCAATATTGGCAAAATTACGGTATCAGATAAGGTCCATAAGTCAACGTACCGACAAGAAACTGCCAGCGGTGACTGAATCGAAGATCAGATTGGGACTCAGTGAGGCAAGATATATTATGAAAAGCAGTCATACATGAGAACAGAATGTCAACCCGACAAGGACCCGGTATGGACCTAAAAATGTCCTTTAACACTCACAAAAAAAACCAAGAAACGTCAGTCAGTCCCGTCCCTTACCAGTTGAAGCGACAAAACTGTATCACATCGCTCGTAGTACTTTCCACCAATTTTTGTCATTTACCCGCTTCAACACTCCAAGAGAACAAGCTAGCGGCGCGCCCAACTGTTCTTGCTGACAAGCCCCATCCTCCACAGCGAACCTTGAAGGAAGAAGTTCAAAGGACTTCTTGTGCAAAACTATATAGAATTACCGAATTAAAGATGAGATTTTTTGCCGAACCCCTCAGATTTTTCAAAGCGGGTAAACTCGAAGGATGGTGACGGTAATCCCAGAAGTCCTTCGAATCAGGGCACATCGTTGTTGGGGAATCCCCAATAGGGGGTCGTATTTGGCCGCCAGGAGAGGGGGTCGTATTTGGGCTGGGAAAATTTATTTTGATAGTTGATTTTTCTCGCTTCACGGACGTTGTAAAGGGGGTCGTACTTGGTCATTGTTGGGAGGGGGGGGGGTCGTATTTACGTTTTGGCGTTGTAGGAGCGGTGGTTGACTTTTGTGATTTTCCTGTTTCATGCGTACTATATGCCCCCCCCCCGCTCGACGGCTCGATTCGATGAGGAGGAACAGAAGGGGGGGGGGGTCGTACAGACTCGACTAAAATCCCCAACCAATGATGTGCCCTGCTTCGAATGCCCTGTCTTGGATATTAGCGCAAGCAGATTTCGGAAAGAGGTATGCAGTGCGATCAGTACCTAATGCCAGAATTCGTACCTATGGACAACCTGAGCTCAATCCCTTTTATCGTGTCAATTTTCTGTTTTTCTCTGCGGTCTCTCCTCTGCATAGCGTTCTGTAGCCACTGACCTCACACATGCCAGCTTCCCTTGCATCGTAAGAGTGGCTCATCCCTTACGCGGTCCTGTTTTCTTTGAGAAGCCCCCATTCACAACATGTTCCTCGAGCCTGAACCTTCTGGTTTCGCGACCAAAGGAGAGAACGCAAACAGAGAGGATAGTGGGTTTTAGAGCACTAAAAGCGTGAAAGAATATGTGGCGAACGATGCACGCCTGACCATGGGGAGAAACTTCGCCAAACGACACTCTCTCAAACTTCCTACTCTTTTACAACCACCCTTCCCTATCCTCCCTACGATCTTCCTGAATTTCCCCAATTTCCCACCCCCTTTCCTAAAATCCCCCTCTTTTCTAAAATTGGTTTCCCTAGAAAGCTGCTGTGACTGGGATAGCACACTTCTAACGGAAACACCGAGAACAGTTCACAGCCGGAAACATGTGTCTCGTACACGAACCGAAACCCCTTCGGGCCGCCCAAAATTTAGACATTGGATCGGTCCGCCCGTTGCTACTGCTTATGGTTAAACACATGATGAAAGTTAGGGAGATCGGAAACAAAAAAAAGCCGAGGGTTGTCAGTTTTCTTCGCCAAAAAACGTGGCATTTCCGTTTTTCTCTGCAATGGTTCATCTATCTCGTAGTCCCATCTTCCTTAAAAACTCACTCACTGATCGCGTCTTACTTTCTGCACCTTTTGCCTTGCAGCCGCAGTTCCCTACTTCTCTGCGCTCTCCTATCGCGCCAGGACCACAGATCTGGTAGTCATGTAACCCCTCCCACTATGCATTCATGATCTTTTCTTTAGATTCCCCCAACATTATAGAATGGAAAATTTGTGCCGAAACTTCAGTCCTTTCTTTGTCGCAACGGTTCAGCTGATACCACTGTCTATGACCTGCGCGTATACTGTGCGAAAAAGCATATTGAACATAAAATTTACTAACCTCACTTTGATAAAGAACGGTAAAAATGACATACAGGGAGAAACTATATTAGCCAAAGCAATTCCATAGTGATACGTCGCCTAAATTAATGAACTTAAAGAGAAGAAAAAGTGAACTAATATAATGTTAACGTTCAACAAATGTTGATGTTCCCTATAATGTTCAACAACAATTCTACATATAGAGAAAATACTCATAATATGATGATAGGAAGCTCCAAGAGGCCCGAAAGTTTTGTTAGATTTTCTTTTCTGCAGCTCACACTTTACTCAGGGGCATGTCGCTGATACCACTACGAAGCCGCTTAAAAGAACACTGGGCAGACGGGCAGAGAATCGTGATTTGCCGCTCCGTCGCGCGTGGCGATGGGCGCGGCGTTTTCTTAACTCGTGTAAACGTGCCGATTGGAGCACCGGGCTTCATGTAGAGGAACTCAGTCAATCATAGGACACTTCATACTATTTCGGTTCCGAATTGGCTGTTGTCGTCATCTACCACCTGCAACCATCGTCATTTGCGGGCGACGCCCACCAGAGCGGCGAATTACGATTCTCTTGTCACATACCCAAAAGGACTGGTTCAAGCGGACCGAGGGAAAAAGGAGGTTGTCAAGTACGTAGTCTGCGCGTGGCGACAGCTCCTCTGTTCTAACAACTCTATTATACAGTCTTGTTCGCTCCGGATGAAGGGGCGTGTTGGCGGGTTTGGCGCGCCTCAGCCTATTCTCGTTTTCAAAGCCGGTGAGCGACCACAGTTTGTAGAAGACGACCGATACGAACGATACGATTCCTTGCTTGCCTCAACAACTGATGGGAAACGGATTTGGCCCCGCGCCATATCCATCCCGCCTGACATGCCTCTTCATGCGCAGCGAGCAAGACTGTCAAAATTTAGTACTTCTGAAGGGTAGACCAAGTACCTGAGAGTAAGGTAGAGCAGCATAGCTTTGTACACTTGGAATTACACCATTCATTTGAGCATTAACAAGTGCAGTGGCCATAAGGATTAGCATATAGCTACTGCCGCTGATGCTCGTCGATTCAGCTGATGACGGCTTTTTCACGATCACCTAAATTTTCAGATGAGTGTCGCCCATACTAGTTGGTTTATCCAAACAGGGCAGTTCACCTCATCGCCATCCTCATCTGTTGCGGTTGCTGTTAGTTGAATGCTTTCTGCAGATTTTGAGCTGGTTCCATTTAGTGGTGTCGCTTCATGCGCGCTACTTCCCGTGGATTTCGGTGGAGTGCTTAACTATCAGTAACTTTAACTAGACTGCACAAGGGATAAGTATAACCTTCTTACTTCTTATGTCCTCCTTTTCTGGATAAGATCTCAAAAGCAACCGTTGCTGTTAGAGTCCAACAGAAAATAAGAAAGAAAAAGGAAGAGGCGCTAAACCGTGGGGGTGAATAAAGCGGCACAGAGCCTTCGCATTCGTAATGTCCAGCACCTAAATGGATACTAATGAGTTGTTAATTCCAAAATAATTATGCGCGTTGAGACTTCGCGATGACGCGCTGTACAGCGCGTCGACGCGCTACACTTGCAACTGCGCTCCAAAGCTATAGACGCGAATGCAGGCGCAGACGGGAATCTATCGGCGCCGTCCGCTTGTTATTCTAAGAGACTAAGGGATACCAGGAGGTTAGGCGCTGCCTCAAAAGCACCAGCGGCCGGTGCCGATCGATACCGGTCACCTGATTAGGCAACATGCACCCTCTCATTCTCCTGTACTCTCAAAACACAAGCGGCCGGCGCCTTCGAACTCCCGTCTATGGATGAGTCCGCGTCTGTAGCGTTGAAGCGCTGTTGCAGTTGTAGCGCGTCGACGCGCGTCATCGCGAAGTCTGAACGCTGCCTTTGGCAAGAGAACCTGGGATAGAAAAGGAATACTATAAAATTATAAAATTACAGGACCAACCTTGTCGCAAAAAGCATCAGACAGACTAGGAACAAGGGAATGAAAGCGCATGAGCTACCATAAGTACTAACGCCACTTTTTATGGTAATGATCGGGTGAAACTGTGGATGAATGGGCATGAAAGCTAGTACGCTTGGACGTGCATGGATTGGTCAAGCTAGTCCAGAATAGCAGCAGTAGAGGGCGAAGCGTATCTTCACGCCCAGAAACTGGTAGGTCGCACCACCACGCAACACGGCCAGAACCTGTGAAACGATGGCCGAGTAATCGTATAGATTCTCGGGTATCTAGAGATTGACGCGTTCACTACTTACACGATCCGTATTCGTTTTTTATTGCGGAGCGATGCTCGAAGCGATTGATAGCGAGGTATGAATCGTGCGATTCCAGGACACAGCGCTAACGTAGCTGAGTGGGGAAGGCACCAGGCCGCACCTCTGTGTTCTTTTCCCTGACCAAGGCTCCAGCTCATGACACAGAGGACCAGACTTGTCGCGAGATGGTCTCGCAGCGGAGTCATACTCTCCACTAGCCCCAGCCCTAGTTTAGGGGCCAGACACAGGGGCGCTGCCCTGTTTCCCCCTCCCCTCCCCAACTACGTTAGCGCCCGGATACAGTAGAAGAACTTACCGAGCTGACAAAAAGAAGCAAGGGTGAGAAATGCTGTGATGAGCGGTACCGTGGGTAAGGTTATTGAACGACAACCCTTATGCAGTAGTGTGTAGATTAGAGGGCCAATACACGCAATCTGAAAAAAAATATTGAGCAGGATGCGCGCTGTGTACCTGCGGAGGGCCAGTCTACAATTCTGGGTCAGCGCTGTCGGGCCACTAAACATTGACGGAGAGTTGCAGAATGGTCCCTCCCGAGGCACAGAACGTCGAAAAGACACCAATATTCACGGTTACTTCTAAAAGCCAAACAAAACAAGTCTGACCTGAACCACAGCGGCAAGAAAACTTGGTAATCCCCATCCTTCTGGCAGGTTCGCTGTGAGGAGTGGAAGTTGCATCCAAATAGAATTCGTACCCATCCATGAGCTTGAGCCAAATATAATCACCAGAACAAACATCAACTTTGATATGGCCATCTGAAATGGCTAAGAATTAACACACTCTGAGGCTGTCATAAGTATGCTAAGCCACGGCGAAAATTTGACCCAAGGCGGGACTCGAACCTGCGCGGGGTCAAGATCTTTGGCCATAACTCAGTACTAGTACTCTCGAAACGCGAACTGCCGCGTTAAAAGGCAGTTAAAGGACCTTACTGAAAAAGGATCTTACTAATACAACTTTGAAGTTCTTCTAACATACATATAACCAGTACTTCATTCATAGAACCAGTACTTCACTTATCAATTGTGAAAAAAGCAATCTTAGTTGGAGGAAAGTCACGAGACGAGACTAGGCTACGGCGACTCCGATCATCTCTTCTGGACCTAAGCTAAAGAAAGGATCAGTGCCTCGATGAAAAGAAGAGTGTAGACGACGAAGGTCACCATAGTCGCCTTATTTTCGGAGCGTGGCCCCTTTCAACTGGTCAGTTAGCAAATTTGGGTTATAAACTAGGTTTCATTCAATTATTTCTAATCTTTTGACGCCTTCCAAGATCGGACGTTCTCTTTAGAGAAATTGCAAACCTTCCCCAGTGGAGGGAGGGTTTGCTTGGATGCTTTTGGATGTTTTTGGACGACATTAACTGAAGCCTTCCTAGAGGAGGCCAATGAGGTCGTCACAGGAAAATAACCTCTGAAGGGCTGACTAAGCACGGTTTTGTTGCTGGAGTGGTCCACGGACCACTGGAACTCATTCCCTCTGAATGCGCTGACAGGGTACAGCATCGTTGCGTGAAACACATGGGGGGGGGGTCGTATTTGGTCGTTGTTGGGAGAGGGGGATCGTATGTGGCTTTGAGAGAAATTTGCCGCGTTGGGAAAAAATTTCCCGGTTGTGACTTTTCGCGTGATTTATTCCTGTTTCCCTGTTTCATGTGTATTATATAACCCCTCCGTCGTGCTCGACGGCAAAATTTTCGGGTAAAAGTAGGGAAATTTTCAAAGGGAAAATTCCGGAAAAAGTGGTAGGAAGTCGGGGAAAAGCCAAGAAATTTTGCGTTACACATTGGCTATATCCCTACCTCTCCCACTCGGCGGATAATCTCTGGGTGGAAAACTGGAAAATGAGGGAATTGGTAGGTAGGTGTTGGGGAAAGAGGGGGCGTACCGAGATGGGGTCGTACCGGCACCATCATTTCACACATCACGATGCTCACCCTGTGCGCCGATCATCTATTCCTCAGCTTTTTCTCGTACGTATGTTATTCTATGGTTATTGTGTCCTCATTCATTTTTTCATCTTCATTCACATTCCAGCTTTTCACAAGTGATAAGTGGCCCACCAAAAACCCATACACTGGCTTGCCCCATTTTTCTGGCACTTTTATTGCGACATTGAAATTCAATGCCTTGGCAGCCGTTGTCCTTTGTCCGCTTTCTTCATCTGTCTGTGTTACGAGGTTTCACAACAACCTTTTGCACAAAAGTTCAACATGTCACGTAAGCGAGGTTACGTGACATCTTGGTGATCCCGTTGCGAAATTACACATACAGGTACACTACAGTGGCTGAGCATCATTTGTGAAAAGCTGGAGTGTGTGAGGTCACAATAATCCTAGCATGCTATACAGACGAGAGAGTGCAGAGAAGAACAGAAACACGACACATTAAGCGGAATTGAGTCCAAGCTGTAAGCAAACCGCAGTGATTCTCTACGCTCAGAAATTCCCTGAGGATCTAGGAATGAAAATCGAAATCCTTTTTTGGAAACTCC
>MU926198.1:3888-21203 GCA_036418165.1 Cooperia oncophora
ATTACTACAAAAAATAGAAAACCTTCTCATTCCCACAGATTACACCCTCAGCCACGTCTATTTGTAGTTTCTTTCCGGTTTTAAACCAAAAATGCTCTCAAAACAGACCATATTCTATTATGATAGCTGCTGCTCAGCACCGCAGTTTGCAATGCGCTAGTTATCATGAAAACGTGGGAACGCAGACAAAAGGCTTAAGCTCAGACGGGAAGTGAACCCGCACCCACTCTTTGCGGGCGACACACGATCCATTACAGCCGAGGTCGCCTTCCACCTTACCAGCTTACTTTTTTCTGGGTTTCATGACTACCAAAACCGATGAGTTGACGTAACAGTTCACAGCGAGTTTCATACTTGACCTGGTGGCTTTCAGTAGCACCAATACGGGTAAAGAGCCCAACTTTATCATTTCCAGGTCAAGATAACAAGGGAAAAACTGGACTGGGTGGTTAGTTCAAGGCAATATGGAACAGTTTTTTTTCGCAAATATTGACTGGTAAAATCGCTGCTAATTTGTTGCAGTTGTCTGCTGCCGCAACGCTATCATTTCCTTTAGTGCTTTCTTGACACTATCTTTTGCGAGAGCTACTTCTGCACGCATACCTGGCTTGCTGGGTATTATTTTTAGCAATACTTTTCTGGAAATAACCTTTGCTTCTAAACAACTTTACTTCTACTAACTTTACTTTACTAATTGTTATATGAATTTGTTTATGCGACTTATGAATCTATTTGTGCGTCTATCTTTACGCTGACTGCACCCTCGTTTGCATTTCGTAAGGCGATTAAGCGAGGAAAACTCGCCTCCGACGAGGAAATCGGGTCACGTGTATCTTTGAAGGCACATTCCACGTTTAGCTGACTGGAACAGTCTGCTCCACGAGCGACTGGTTCACAGTGGCAGGGGTTGCACCCATTTCGCGACTGAAGACTGATAAACAGTAGCAATAAGGCCCCATTTCACCTGCGCACGCCCACCTACTCAGCGGGACCCCATACTGAGATGTGCGCGATTGACAAGTGCACTGCTGTCCATCGTCGTGCTCGCCTTTCTATTTTTTTTTTCTCTTTCGTCACCTGGTATCTGTCCCAGGCTCTCAGTGTTTGGTCGAAAAAATGAAGTCTTAACAGCCCCTACAAAGGCCAAGACTCTATTTGGGGCGTTTTAAACGGTTTCGATTCCTCTGCCCGAGCAGCTTGGTTAATCCAACAATCTCAGCTATTAATTTGAGTGTTATCAAGAGATGTACCTTTGAGGAAGGCTAATTCCTTTTGCGTACTTACTGCCGCATTTGATGTACTGCTCCCAGTCTGGGAATTTTACATACAAAAAGCACATCAAAGTAAAACAGGTGTATCAGATGTATGTTAACAAGGTTACTCCATGAGATTCACGTCCAGTGATGCGATCTTTTCGAGAGAATAAAGCTCAAGGACGCAAAAGTACAGACGGGTCATTGCTGAGCCGAAGTTTTGTTTTCGCCTTTTTCGCGTGGTGGTCGCTCTGTCTCGCAGTGAATGCTGCCTCACTAAAGAACAGGCAGACTCAATTTACATCACCCGCGGATCAAGGCGAAAATTCAGGCTCAGTTATACCATTTTGTGATGCGAAGTAGTTACAACTTTTACCTACTGAAACTCTGTCGTTCAGTGTCAGTTATACTTTCAGAAAAAAAACGGTAAAAATTGACGTATTGCAGCTTCTCTGATCTGTTCATCTCGATTAGTACAAGTTCTTAATTATTCCAAGTATTTTCAACTTTTGGGTTCTTGGGGTTGAGGTTTTTGCAGTAGGGATTTCATGTTCATTTCGTGAATGACCATAATTACGTCAAAAGGTGTTATGTGTTTCGCCGTTAGAAGGAGATAACTCGCGGCTCTGAGTTGAATCACGGAGGATTTTTCCGAGAATGAATTGTTTTTGATTACTTGTAATAAGTAGGTCTGGTGCTCCTAAAAAGATTCTACGTTAGGATAAACTTTTACTTGGCGTTCCCTTGGCTGTTACGCATGGGATCCTGAACGCATGCGTTGTTGAAGCAGTTCAAGCGTGCCCGTATTACGATCATTTAAGTGTGAGGATCGTTGATTTCGCATGGGGTCATTCATGTATTCCTTGCGTGCAGGACCACATACAATCTGCAATTATGAATTCTGCTTCTTGTTTACTCGGGAATAACCGATGGATGGCTTGTGAGCTCCTTCCTCTGTATTTTTATCATGTATGTAACTGCTATATTCCAGGGCAATCACTGGGTGGCGGATCGAGTCTGGACGACCCCCCCCAACGAATGACAAGTGGACGACCCGCTTTACAACGTCATGAGGTCGCACAAATACGACCCCGCTCTCCTGCGGCCAAATACGCCCCCCCCTACTGAGGATTCTCCAACAACGACTGATGCCTGGTAAATCCTGAATATACAGGGGGGGGCAAAAAAAAGTCATTTGCCTCCATGACTTTCAAGGCGCTATAAGTTACACTTTATTAAATTTTTATCGGACATTTTTGCTACCATATTAAAAGAGCAATTATATGCTATAACGATACTCGCCACGGCTTTGGAGGAGGGCCATGAAGATTCACGGCGCCGCGAAAGTGAGTGGCGTACGGTGGTCTTTGGAGCGGAGATCGTTGATTTCTCCGCCACTGTAGACACCAGCCCCCCGCACTGTTGAGCTCGACGCTCGAACTAGGTAAATGAAGTGCGTGTTCCGGTCAGGCGGACCATTCTATTCGAATATTAATCTTCACAGGTACGCACAACGCCCTTCATTTCGAAGTAGGCCGGGGAAGTTTTTCACAAAACTTCAATTCCACCGCGGAACCTTGGGGGGGGGGGGGGGGGTTTTTTTTTTTTTTTTTTTGGGGGGCGGGCGGGGCCGGGAGCCACCCAATTTTACTTTGGGGGGGGCGTGGGGGCCGGGGGGCGGGGGGCCCCCCCCCCCCCCCCCCGCCCCCCCCAAAAAAAAAAAAACAAAAAAAAAAAAAAAAAAAACCCCCCCCCCCCCCCCCCCCCCCCCCCCCCCCCCCCCCCCCCCCCCCCCCCCCCCCCCCCCCCCCCCCCCCCCCCCCCCCCCCCCCCCCCCCCCCCCCCCCCCCCCCCCCCCCCCCCCCCCCCCCCCCCCCCCCCCCCCCCCCCCCCCCCCCCCCCCCCCCCCCCCCCCCCCCCATTTTTGTAGGCAGCACAAGGTCTCCAAGAAGATACGGGCGACCAATGTAGGGAGGATATTCTTCTCGAGTTACTTGATGTAACCGCCAGCGCTCACCTTCAGTCGGGGTCTACAAAGAAAATATCGGTCTTCCCATTCCAGGTACGGCCGGTCCACACCATCAACCCGCGCCTTGGTGAATGGGGTGAAGATGATGTCCTGGACCGTAGCGACGTTGCCGGAGCTGCTCGATGTTGGAGGTCTTGCAGATCAAGAGTACTGGTCTCCAGGTAGCTATCCATGGGTGATTCCATTCAAGAAGTTTCGCAGCTGTTTGGAGGCGACGTGAATTCCAAAGGTGTTCTCCAGTCAGGCCGCGATGGAAGATTCATATTTTTGGAATGTACATGAGGTCGTGAAATGGCGAGCAGCGGATTCTGCATATAGAGGAAGATCTAGCGGTATCGTTCGCCGTGGTATCATATCATTCCTTGTCTGGTCTGCGAAAACTTGTACGGATCATATGGGACTCGGCCGAATGATTTTTTTGGCCTCCCTGTAGTTATACGTTTAACTCACTCTTATGGTGTAAATATATGAATGAATAAATGCGAATGCATACAAATTCAACACATACATATGTGAATGTGACCATAACAATGTGGCAATTCAAGTAGCACTTTCCTTCCAATTTTTATCCCTAAACAATGAGTACAGCATACAGCTGAGAGCAGCGATCATTGATATCTAGTACAGCTAGAGTACTAGATATCAACGATCGTGAGTAAAGAATTTTGGCCTAATCTCGGAGGTGAGGGCGCAAGAACGTTAGCGAGAACATTGATTGGTCCAGGTGGTTTGGCTAAATATGGGCTCAAATGTCTCTGCTAGCACGTAAACGCTCCGAAACAAAGGGGAGGGGGAATTATCGCTTAGCAAAATTCTTTAGTATTGATCTCCTCAACATTTTCGACTTATGGAGAAATTTCATACCAGGTGGAGTAGGGAGAAATTTCATATTTTCTTGGTAACGAAGTTAATTTCATGCTATAAACCAGTGATAGACTAGACTGTAGATCCCTTTTCACTAGGTCTCATAGGCCACGGTCCTGTTTCTCTTCTCCTCGTTCTCCTTTTCTGTTGCTGTCTCTACCAAGGAGTTTCCTTTCACATGCTTTTTGGTGGCCGGATTTGTGGGCGGTTTGCGCATGAATAAATTAAGAGGTGCAGGCGGGTGGTGTTGCTAATGGGCGAAGTGTTGCCCCGAGAGATTTGTGTCCCGGAATTCATTGATCCTTCGTCTCTCGTTAATTTATACGAAACAACATGACACTTCAATTTATTCGAGCCTGCCCCTTCGAAGCCCTTTTCCCTCAGGGATTTCAAATCGTTGACCCTTACTTTGTTTTACTGTCCTCAGCAACCTCTTTTGTTTACTTTTTTCTGCACTTCAGTTTATTGGTTTAGCATGGCCTATGCTGCGGAGACTAGCCTAGTTGGGCTATTTACTTTGTGCTCCGTTGGTTTCCTAGATTTTTCCTTCTTCCAGCTTTTATTCTGCCTTCCACTAAGCTAGATCTATTCGATACACAATTGTCTGTTACGATGGAAGCTGTGGCTATTATGTGCACCGGTTGAATGGCTCATTGTCAGAAGCCACACAGTTAGCCCCATAATTTTTTGCTGTTCTTCAAAGGCAATTTAAGAGCGCATTTCGCGTGAAATGTCACTGGTGGGTGAAAAAAAAACGCAAATTCATGCGCAAATGGGCCCATCAACGAAGAGGAGGCTTGGAAATTATATATCATCGAAAACGCTTTAAATGACAGCCCATTGCCGTAGCAGCGAGAAGTGAAGATTTCTTTGGGTTCCATTCCGAAGCTAGAGCATTAAGACAAGAGCGAGGGCAACGGCAGCGCGCAGTTCGGAGAGAAACGGACAACACAATACTTTGGTGGGAGGGGCCACTGGGCGACTCCGATGGAGTCACTTGCAGGCACCGCATGCGGCATTGCACCCTGCTCACTTGCCTCGCTTAGAAATTCGGCGTAGGGCGGCTCCACGCTCTCTCATGCTTACCATTACTCAGAGAATTCTGCTTTACATACAGTAGACAAATTCACTAAGCCAAGGAAAAACAGTCAGTTCATAAAAGGACAGTGCGCGTCTGGAGTGGTAATGGATCTCTGCGACATTCTGAGTTTAAACCTATTTACAAACGGACTTTGTTAGGTGTTGTTGACTTTTAGCAAATTATCATATCTGTGGCGAAGGTGGTGTAGTGGCAAGTGGCGCGCTTACCACTCGCACGATCCTAGGCTTGCTAAAACCCCAAGTTCGACTCCGCTCAGGCCTAACAGCCTTCTACCCTCAAGGACGGCAAATTGGTGCCAGATTCATCTGGGAGGATGATAATACTGACTTATACATCGGGTGGCCCCCGCAAGCCATTGTACGCACCCATCAAGCCGTTGCAATACTAAATGGAAGTAGAATGCGTGTGTGTCCCCAAACAGGGATTAATAAACGGCGAAGACTGTCCCTTTATCCCTTTGTCATACCTGTTATATGCGGCGGGTTACCAAATTCGTGAGCAGAGATCGAGTTCTGGACCTGAAACTATTCTGCCCCTCTTGTACCGGCTGATTAATACTCCTGGGGTCCAGAAGGATGTGTGCTGATGGATCTGCAATCGCCTTTATAGGCCACTATGACCCCACATGACTGCAGAGTACGTGGCGCATCCCAAAAGAGCCCAGTCAACGCTAAAGAATCTATAGAGCCCATTATCGTGCCAAACATAAATATCCGATCCCCATAGGTATAGCGTCGAATATTATCGGATACGTTCGCACCAATGAGGCGATTAGTCGCAAAACAGCATTTCTTTTGGTGAGGACCGGACGAGGTGGTTTCAGGCGAAATCCGCATTTGGCGCATGTCCGGACATTTCCATTGTCCCGGATGAGACACGGGGGACAACGCGGGCCATACAAAAATCGCACGGACGACCTCGATTTTCGAATCCCACGCGACTCCCACCATCGTTCTCATCGATGTTTCACTTTGATGGAACCGTTGCTCAAGTGGTTCGCTTGTCCTCGAAACAAATCCGTTTTCGTTTCTTCGAGAGGGAAGCAGGATCCCTAGTGGGACTCGACTGCTATTCAGGATATTGTCGCATTGCTGTTTCTCTATTTCCTTATAGATTACATCCCTCAATATGAGCTGGAGCTATTTCGTGAGATTCTCGAGTTTGTTTTATTGTGTAATATTTTATTAATAATATTGTGAATTGAGGTGAGAATATACTCTAACATTGACCATTTCCGTTCTGAGAGACTTTCATTTGACGACCGCTAGTCGTATTAATTTTTCATAGTGCTCTATGGATTTTTCTGCTGTACATTAAATTGCCTCCCGCCGTGCAGGTTATCACTTACCTTCTTTTGGTTTTTTTTCAAAATTCTGCGTATTTCGAGTTTATTTTCTTGCGCGATGCTGTGGCAAGACCTGACCCAACCCATTCTATGACTTCTTTCGCGGAAGTTCAAGTTGTCTGCAATATTCAGTCTTGTTCTCGCTTCAGGGGGGGGGGACGAGTCGCGCAACGCCAGCTCTATTTTCACCAATTGTTGTCGCTTGCTCGCTTCAATAATTGGTGGAGAGTGGGTTGGCGCCGCGCCAAACTCAGCCTCTCTGACGCGTCCTCAGCGAATAAGACTGAATATAGTTCATAGTTCCTAAGGTACTCACATCTCTTGTACGGTGTATAATTGGTCTCAGGCGGTGACAGTTGACTGTGAAGACTAGATTGCTAAGAAAAAAACAGTTTCTAGTTTATTCATAATTGCTCCGAACAGCTAGCGGAACAAAGCGCTGCAGAGGATGTCTCTAGATCTAGGTTACTTGGGGAGAGGCTCATAGTCAGCTCACTGGAAGAAGCCGTTCATGTCAAAAGGGTAAGAACACAACAAGGGGAACACCGATAGCCCTTCAAATGGTTGCACTTGGTCGTTGTTGAGGGGTAGTATTTGGTCGACAAGTGTCGTACGCTACCTTGACAGAAATCTGGCCGTGTCTCAAACAGAATTTTCGCCGTTGTGATGTGCTGGAAAAAGTATGGAGGTACCCTCGTCATCCGGGCAGTTGATTAGGGCGGTCGTCAACGGGCCGCAGCGCGTGCCAGGAACTATTTGCTTTTTCCAGGCTAATTTAGTCATTTTTTCCAACTTTTCACTGTTTTGGCTACTTTTTCCCAGATTAGCAGCTCCTTATCTTCACAAGGTGGAAAAAATGACTAAATTAGCCTGGAAAAGCAAATAGTTCCTGGCACGCGCTGCGGCCCGTTGACGACCGCCCTAATCAACTGCCCGGATGACGAGGTTAGGTCTGTAGGATGGGGAAGAAGGTTGTCGACGGAGGAATTAATTTGTATTTTGATTGTATGGCCCGCGTTGTCCCCCGTGTCTCATTCGGGACAATGGTTGGGAGAGGGCCATCTGTGACCGTCATTTCTCCCATGACGATCTGTACCCTGTTTCAGTAAGATGATGGGCGCGTTGCAGATCCCATCATTTTCAAGGTAAGTGACACGATACATCCTCAATGCAGGTAGGAGGATTAATACGTCTAGCGGGACAGAATTCGACACCCCTGAGCAGTTCCTGCGTGGCGCCTTTTCCAAGGAAGGCACCCTTATCACGATGCTAACGGGAAACTCGCACGAAACTGCTTCCTGAGTCGTGCAGAACAAAGATTTTTCCAGGTTTTTGACCGTTTCGCTTCTCTATTCCGCCATTTTTCCTACTATATAGTACCCCTGCTAGAGTTTTTAATCGAGTACCAAATTATCGTGCCTTATGACTTTAAGCAGTGAACTGTAGGAATGTCACAAGCGAATAAATAATGGAGGAGTTGAGGAGAAGGGTTACAATAAGCGCTTCCATAGTAAGAGGATCCCGGATCGAATCTTTCCCACAGCAGGCAAACCTTCCATCCCCTGGGATCTCTGCAATATTTCAACCAGATAGACAAATCTGCTCAGTGAGCCGTTCCCATGCCAACTGACTTGCAGAACTTAGTCTTCATCGATCATTTCTGCAAATATTAATGATTCATTCTTATGACAACTTTTCCTCTTGTGGAAGTGCAATCTAACAAGGTTCTCCTTTTTACTAGACTTGTACCACCACGCCCGGAGTTATTACTTTATAAGAATCTCTACACTATCAGAAAACCGTTAAATCCTGTGGTCTAAAAGGCTCACCTGCACCTTTTCGCAGCTTCAGAGCTGTTTGCAAGTTTGACATGGACCCACAAAATGAAGTATAACGTGCAAAACGCCCCCTCAAAGTCGAACAGCGTCGAAATAAATTATGCTATGTCACTTTGGACCGTAGCCTGCCCACAAGGTCGATGAAATACTTCCTTCCCGGATCTCCAGTGCTTTGCTCAATTCAGTGAGTTTTTGAGGGAATCATTTTTTTCTTCCCAAACTGACAAACCGATCCTATGGGTTCAGAATATTTTACTAATTAAAGGACAAATTTGCAATCACGTCTGGAATTATTTGCTAAATGGAAGTTGTATCATACTGTTGACTCGTTTTTCCTTCGAGTGCTGATCCTCCTATCTTCCTCTTCCCTCATTAACAATGAATGGAAATAGGCAATGCGCTACACTAAGTCTGTCCCACTTCAATTTTCCGAGCTTGATTTCTGCTTTTTCATTTTTGATTATGCTTTTCTATTTCTAATCCCGGTCGCTCTCTCGACAATGTCACGCTAGAGCATAGGTTTTATTTCCTCCTGACCGATCCATTATCGAGGCGTGCCACGCGCTAGATTTCGAGCCGGAACGGGAGCAGGATTTTGACGCAGGAATAGTGATCTGGGTGTGACGCAGCCGATTATTAAAGACAAGGAAATGGACAATGACATGACGTAAGGGTGGTTCCAAGAAGGCAATCACCTCCACAGCGCAGACCGCCACTACGTTTAAAAGAAATGGCAGCAGCCAACGCGCCTCGCTGCCATTTTTCCGCACTTATCGAAGTATAATGGGGCAATAAATTAGCGGCGGAATGTGCAATGTTAACAGACGAATATGTTCTTAGAAGGAAAGGAAAAAATCACGTCGAACAAATCTCCGGAAAAAATGGAAAGAATACATGGCAAAAACTCCTCAGACGCTTTCCTTCTGGCATTGTGATGCGTGTTTTAATCCGCAAAGTCTGATGAACCGATCTCATTCGAATGGGAGCTTCAATTTCACAGGGCGTTGTCCGATCCTTAGTACACCAAGCCATGTGGTTAGTAAGTGGCGCCACTTGCCACTAGCACCAACTTTTTTTTTTCAATGGCCTTGGCAAATTGGTGAAAATTTCGTCTGCCCTAAAGGGAGTTTGACGCTACTGAACATTGAAAATCAATGCTAGGCACGAAACCCCTCCGGCCCTAAAGCCCGCGCCAGCAGGCGCCGGGCGCCAAGTTACCCCCTAAAACACCAAAAGTCGGTGAAACTTGTTCTCAGGGGTAGTCTCTACCTCCTAAACACTAATATCACATGCCGGCTAGCTCTGGTCTGGCTGGCTCGCGCTGCAGGCGCTGAACGCAAAACACCCCAGATGCATCCGGCGCCTGGTGGCGCGCGTGCCTAAGAAGTCGGGCTAAGCGGATATCATATTCGTATTCAGGAGGTCATAATACCCAGGAGACAACATTTGAGCCAAATCTCAGAAACTGGGCTCAAGGCTATATGGTTGGGGTAGCTAAGGTGAATAGGACCTTCATTTCTATTCGACAACTGTATTACAGGTTAATTGAAATTATTCGAAAGGCGTATTCCACACCGTGTCAACTGGGTGGAGGCCGCGCCTTTCCTTGCTCTTCGCTCATCTGGGCGCTCCGCAGCCTAAAGACACCTGAGAAAGAAAATTTTGTAAACCAGATGCATAACCATGAAGATAACGCGAAACTCCAATCAAATAAACTGTGAGAAAACACTAGCGGGGCTAACTCCGGCTTACGAACATATGACGCGGTGTGCGGCGCGTGCCTTTGATTTGTCACAGCATTCCTCGTTCTCATGAGGAGGCTACCCCTAGATTTTTGGACCCTTTTTGAACATTTGCTGATTTCCATTGTTTTTTTCCTGTGCTCTGGTCGAATTCCGGTACATTTTTCTTTAGGTGGTTTCCTACATTCCTTAGTGAAGCATGTACGAATAAGGCTTGTGGTCTGGTCTCCGAGTTTTCATTACGATTTTTTTGAATCCACCTATAAATCTTATCCTTTTGTCGCCTTCCGCCCTCACTTCATATCGTCTGCCCTTGAGCCCAGATAACCCGTCGTTATCCAATTTATCTGTTATTGATCCCAAGGATGATAATCTCGTTTTCAGCGTGTCTGATCATCAGCCTAAGCACCAGCACCTAATCATCATCAGCAGCAACAACGACTTAGCCGGTTTCCATATTGGGTGGTGGGCGGACGACGACAGCGACGGATCAACCAAGAAATGGATAGCCGCTAGCCACATTTTCTCCCCGTACGCACAACATACGAATCATCTCGTCGTTACCACAATCGATACATTCGATCGATAGTTTTTGGTGACAACCGATCAATGACACGACTATTCATCCTTCCCGGAATATTTGCGATCTCATCGCTATCTCTCTGGTACATGATATGTTCAGCGCCGGGTTGGGAAAGTGAAGGTAATTTTAATTTTTTTTCCTCTTTTACATAATTTCTTTGCAAAAATACTGATTAATCATAAGCACATCAGTCACCGATTTCTGGCATTATATGAAGCCAAAAATAAACCTAAACCCTTCGAGCAGTCTCTTTTTGAGATGCTCCACGCCCTCCGCTCCCATTTTCCAGAAGACATTTTTGAATGCGATTCTCATTATAATTTATTGGCCATCCCTCTGGCACAATGAGAATCGCATTCAAAAATGCCATCATGGGATAACTTTCGGATCGGTTCCACTGGATTGGCCAGGAGCCGATCCGAAATTTATCCCCTGGATGGCACGCGTGTTAGACTGCGTAACTTCCACTACAAAATCAGCGAGGGTGTCAAACCACCGCGAAGTTGTACCTAAATTTTCTCCCAAGGGGCACATTTTGAGAATAACCAGGTTTTATCTCCGGTTCTGGTCGGTAGGAAATAGGTGGTACCGCTGATTGATAGAAAGTAGGTGGTACCCCATCCTTTATTTGCTAATAATGTAGCATTGCGCCTGCTTCTAGTTCTGATTCCCAATAAACCCGAAGAACGATTTCTCAGAGGATGGGGTCTAAAAAGAGGCATTTTGTAGCTCGTGAGGTGAATAAGGCATCGTGTTGTGTGAAGGCGGTGTCCGTTTGTCTACCCCGAAACTTCCTCCTCTTTATGGTACGACCCGTCTCCTGTCCTCACACTGGCCCATGACCATTTTCTAAACATCTCCCAACTTCCCACCAGTTTTTCCAGTATTCCGAAAATTTCTCCGGCATTCCCTATCCTCTCCCCCTTGTCCCAGAAATGTAAAAATAACTCCGACGGCTATCAAAGAGGCTAGGACGGAATTTTTCATAGACTTCACCGCCTGAGCGCAAACCAATTCGGTTAGCTTCTTCATCGTGCTGTACTACTTAGGGAGAGACGGAGCGACTCAAAAAAAGAAAAATCTTTTTATTTTTTTTTTTTCCTTGTGCGAAACGACAGAGCTGGACTGTAACGGTGATGAATATTTTGGGTAAAAGTCTGGAGAGGAAAGGGCTCCAATTAGGGCCTAATAAAGTAGTAAGTACGCGATTCTATTCGGAACTGTTGTGGCACGAAGGCCTTTCGTGTAGTTTTGCACAATAACTTTTAGTATGCGTATTCCCCAAGATTATTAGGCTCCCATTTTCTTTCTCTATAACTTTCATTTTTTTTTATTCTGTGACCTTTCCTGACTGTATTTATTAGTATCCTATTCACATATGGAAATTCTCGAACTTCACCATCGTGAGTCTATTGAAGCCTTCTTCTTTCGACGAGTCTGTTGCGGTGAATGTAAGCGCAGAGCATGTCCTCGAAAAGACGAGGTGCTAGCGCCACCTGGTACCCTCTCTTGAATCTCATAGTGCAGGGGGTTGCGGTGCTAGCGCGAGCTTTTTGGGACGAGGCCACTTTCTCGAAGTGTCAATTGTTTTTTGGGCTGTTGCCCGCCTTTTTCACCCATATTTACCGAGTTTCACTGTATGTAGAAACTTTTGAAATTTCCCTAGCACTTTAATTGCCAAAATATACAGGACTGAAGAGGTATGTAGTACTGTTTTCTCGTGAATCCGTATTTTATCAGAGCGGCTGTCTTTCTGTCGTTGAAGAGTTGCCTCGTGCTAGTACAATCATTGCCTTTTGGAATGTTACTAGAAATCCTTTTTCGGAGGGGTAGTGAACAAAGTCTTCATCAGACTATACAGTAGCAAAGCGTTGAACAGCTGCTTATTTCCACAGCCATTTCTTATAGGTTCTGCAAATCGCTACAGACCTCGATTTCCCGCATAAGAAGTGATAGGAATTTTACTCGAGTTATCCGTTCAATCCAAAATGGGTTGTGGGATTGCACCATTAAGGATACCAGATGGCGCTTGGAACCCATTACGATCGGTGACGCTCACTTTGACGAGCTCTTGTCTGCTTGCCTTAATATGTAGCTTACAATTCCACCGGGCCTTTGCAGACTCACTCATCTCATGAAAAATTGGAATCATAGATTTTCATGAGATATCTATATTTGCCATTTATGGTTGATTACCCTATCGCTGTCATGATCCGCAGAATTCAAACCCGAGACCTTATCGTCCATCAGAGAACAACCTCGCGTCCCTCGCAGGGTTCAGTTGGCTGGACTGATTTTAGGAAAAGTCCTGACCTGCTCACTGACTGACTGGCCCATTGCATGGAGTGATAACATCCCAACCATTCAGGAGGCTTTGAAAAGGGTGGATCATCGAGTTACACACTGATCGTTGTCTTCCTATGTAAATCGCTCGCGAACCGATCGCCATTGGTAGAACAAGGCAGCCGGAGGCGGGCTCATTCCGCCTTCCCGCCACCGCCCTGAACCGTTATGACTTGGTTCAAGCTGTAAGCTTTCTGAATGGATTGGAGCGCAGTATTTTCGAAGCCATAGCTCTAGCTTAGCAATGTTTCATCCCATAGTAATTCCAGTATGTTGTGAAAGCTTTTTGCTTAGTGGCAAATTTCCTCAAACTCGGTATTGGCTAGTGGCGCAGTTCGGCGACGGGGGCATTTTGCACTTTCATTGCTCCACTAGTTCCGGTTTGCATACTTTACCTGATGAAACCTGTGAACTCTTGTGAAGCTGGAGCAAGCTCATCGAGCCATCATGGTGAACCTGTCAACTCGAGAAGAGGCTGTCTAGATAGATGGGAAGTAGCAAAAGTGCAAAATGCCCCCCCACCCATCGCCTTGGCTAGTATCTGAGAATCGTCCGAAAAAAAGAGAAAACTCGGATTCAACAACCATACCTCTTCTCAATAAAATAGAAATAACACATCGCTTATCAAAAGACGTTGACCGACGGTGTGATTATTTTCTAACTAGATTTTTGTTTCTTGATTGAATTGTCCAGTTTTCCATTGCATTATGAAGAAAAATAAATTGTATGAACAACAGTTGCCATAAAATATTAAAATGCTATATTTTCAGCGGCATTCGAGCTTCCAAAGCAATTCGAAAACTTCACAGTATTGGCCGAGAGGTTTCGTCGTTATAAGGACGACCACTTCGGATACATTACAACGCTATTCATTTGTGCCTACTTGTACAAGCAGACGTTCGCGATTCCCGGTTCTTTCTTCTTAGTGAGTTATCATTTTGATCTTTCTTAAAATTCTTCAGAACAGTTTCGTTTTTAAGGGGACTACGGTAAAAGATATGATGGAAACTTGGCAGTTTACTGCGTTGGCTCCCAAGCTCCCAAGTTTTCTCCAAGGTTTGAGCAAGATTCGCGGTCCCGTTGAGAGGGGAGAGGCTAGATGCCTCCTTATAACTGTAAGAAAACTATAAGAAACTGTAGTTCTGCATGGCTGCCGAACTAGACAGAAAAGGATGTATGTAGTTCCTGTGAAAAGAAAAACTACCAACCAGAGAACCCACTCAGGCCAAGCATGACCCCTCCCTTCAGTGACCGGGTACGAACCCCCGGGGGTAAAAGGTAGGATGGATACTTGGTCGTTCACTGCGATGACTTCCAAGCTCTGTGGGCGTTCTCCACGATTTGACCAGTCAGCCGAATCTTTCCCTGGAGCTCTAGGAAGGATCGGGTCCAAAAACATGGAAGGCGGTTCCCATATTTCCCCGTTTTCTAAGGGGAACAGTGAATCGTTCTTGCAAAAGGAGAGAATCAAGAACGGTTCAAACTGTTTTACAAAAGCAGTTTAGTGTCGGTAACGCGCGTTTTTGTGTAAGAGCGCTTAGGTTGATTGCTGGGACATTTCTTAACGTCCATTATTGTCAAGTGGCTGTAGCGTATGCCTCTAACCCGTTTACGAGTTGCTTCGCATGCAGTTAGGTGAGATAGATCCATCGCATCTCCTTGCTTGCTTCACCGCAACTTCTGGTTCTTGAACACCGGCCTTCGGATACAAAAAGGACAGCGCTTTCCAAAAACATCAAGTAGAAAGTAGGTGAGCGCGGTTTTGACGAATGGCTCTGCAAAGGGGTGGACGGATTTTGGGTAGAACGGCTAGATGGCCTATTCAGTGAAATCAAGGTAGTGAAATCAGATAGGAGTGTTAGTTGTCAGGTGGGAAGTAAAATAAAACATAATAGTCAAGTTATCACAAGAGTGCTGAGTTGTGGACAAAAGTCGTGCCCCAAGGCGGGAGTCGAAACCCGCACCTCACGCTTTCCGGGCGAGTGCGCTATCCGTTACGCTCCAGGCGTTGTCTCTCTCAGCTTGACGGCTTATGCGTAACTTACGCACTCACACATTTAACTTTGGTGGGCTGGTGCGTACATGCGTTAGTATCGGCAAACGGTTAAGCGAAGGCTTTATAGTTTTTGAGGCTGTTGTTAATCAGTAATAGTAAGCTATAATAGCCAAAATCAAGAAGTAAAATAACTGGATATTCGAACAGAGCAGACTCTAGCTGGGTAAGGGACGTCTGCTGTTTGAGAAGAATTTCGCTGAGCGCGAAATAACAAACCAATTATTTTCTTAATTCTTCTCCGCTCGAGCAGACTTCACGAACGGGCCGATACCTTACCGCAACCTTGCCTGAAGATTTTCTTCCCGAGCGAGGAGGAGAGGGTCTAGATATCTCGCATCAACTTTGAGAAAAATAGACAGTTGTAGTTCCGATGGCTCGAACTGACAAAAAGATATTTATATGAACTCGTGTGGAAAGAAAAGTTAGTAATAAGAGACCATACTCAGGCTAAGCTGAGTAGGCTTCTCTTATTGGTGGGATTGTCTGATTCTGAATTTTACTATTGTTCTTCCTTCCTTGAGTGATCTGTTCGAACCGTTGGGAATCCAATGCATGGACACCGGGCCGGGGGGGGGGGGGATGGAGGGGAAACAAGGGCGTGGGACAGGGAAGAGGTGCGCAGGGATTAGGTCCTGCGTCGCGGGACGGCAAGGCTATACGATCGTCGAACAAGTGATTTGGAATGTGGGGGCGCCCAACGGTGTCGGACATAGATGGGGAACCCGTGATGAAACAACTCAGCTGGTCGTCAAACGAAAGCTGCCCCGCTGGAATACTCTTAATGAAGATGTCCTCGTTATTCTCTCAACGAATTCTTCAGATTTCCCATGTCCCACAAGAAAGATGAAGAAGAAGCACTTCTGGTTCCTCTATCTCCCAATCAGGGCATATTATGATTGTAGAATCCATGACTCAGTTGAGGGATGTCACATTGAGCAGAAAACTCCTCCACAGCACTTCCCCCTCCCTTGACGGGAAAAAAATGCTTCTTCTTTACTTCTACTTCTGGAACTCCGTTAGAGTACCTACCCTCAATGCCCTTCGATATCGTGAGGGTCCTAGTGAGGGAAAGTTCCCCACATATTCTGGTAATCGATGGGCAGAAAGACTTCTAGTTGCTCACAAATCTTCATAAAGCCCACAAGTGCTATGAGAAGGGCAGGGTTCGGACTTTGTAGCCCAGCTTGATCGAGGAGTTATTGGTCGCGAATGGCCATTATGTACATAGTTGTCCAATCGTCCCAGCAACATTTATGACATGATTGCATTTTGCGGCTCGCATAAACGAAGGCTTCACCAGAAGTGGACATGCAGGTTTCATTGGCGCGTAGCGCCATGTGGTGCGATTAATTCATGTTGGATTGAGTGGGGAGCGACTGCTAAAGCTAGCCAGGAGAGATAGACAGTTTTCAGTCGTCCCGCTTCCACTTCAGCAAGTTATCCAACAATAAAAGTCCAAGAAATGGAGTTCAGGAGAATACGGTGACCTTGCACCTTGAGAGATCTCTAGTATCGGTCGGGGATCCTAAGCGATTGATCTTGTAACCAGAATGCGCCATTGAGGGAACAGGTTGGAGATTACTGCATAGAGTGGGAAGACTGACAGCTGACTGGAGAATTTCCGAGGAATCTAGACATTTTATTTGTCGATTTATGTCTACAATGAGAAAAGTTCATAATCAATTAATCGCTCAGGCATCGCACAACCTTGGAAATCGAGAAAATCCAATCTTCCTAGAAATACACTCGAAATTCCTGAGATGCGGTAGGCGTGGCTGCGTACTTCAACGGTGCCTGTGCTTTTAGTGAGATATTTTCATTCTGAGACAATTGTGATCATGCCTTTGTCCAACACACAACGGAATGACAGTTGTCTCAAAATGAAACATCCCACGAGCAACGTCCTATGTCGTTCAAATGCCACGCCTATTCCGTATCAGGGACAAGGTGTATAGGTTACCACTGTCGCAGGTTCTGAGCTTCACCATCGATTTTTTGTGGCTTCTGGCCACTAAAAGTCTGGTCTCTGGCCATTTAAGAGAGGGTATAGAGTGGGTGGGATCAGGGCAATACCCTTTGCTTGAACACTCATAACTTCTTTAAGAGTGGAGCTTTTGAAGAGAAAGAAAGAGCAAGGCTGTAGAGCACTTGATTATCACT